>JAUZNC010003263.1:14122-37978 GCA_034780395.1 Vannuccia rotundouncinata | reverse complement strand
AACGCAATTTGGTCTGATATGATGATCGAGACAACAGCAATGAGATATGGCCATGGACCGGCTGGAGTTATTGGCATCACTTAAAACCATAAAGATCTGCAACACTGGGTACTTGCTCACCTATATCAAGCCAACTGGAAAAAGACTTGCTGGACATGACAGAAAACCATCATACAATGCAAATGACTGTATACATAAAGAAGAAAGCGAAGCAAGAATAAAGGCTGATGCTGAGGACAGGCGTAAACTGTGTGTGAAGCTTGATTCTTGCATCCCGCCTCTATCACCCAGTAAGCATCCACCTGGATTAGTTAACGTAGTGAGTGGCAAGCTGGCTCCCGACAAAGTGAACGCTGATAAAGTTTGTAGTATTGGCTGTTAGCAGCTGGCTACATTTCAGAATGGACTACCTGATAACTTCTATCAGCCTCTGCGATATGAGCAAAGAAGTAGTGACCATGAAGTCCATTCAAATAGGAAATGTAAACGTGTATGACACAACGCTAATATACTCACGAGTAATTGCTCTCCAGCTGTCGCGGAATGTATCAATGGTTGAAGTTCTCAAGTTTGAACTAGCTCTGATACCAACGTCCATGTTTCTGGATTCGGGAGACATGCGCACTAGAGGCTCAAGGGCAGATACCATCAAGAACAGCAGAATCACCCACCTGACGTTATTGTGATCGACCTCTGTTCTCTTCTATGGACAGTAAACTAGCCTGTTAATAGTGTTGTTGAGGACTTTGTTGATAATGTATGTCAAACTGTTCTATGGATGCTGAAAAATGCTAATGTCAATTTATGTTACTAGTATTCGAAGCTGATATCATCACTGTACAACAGGTGATCATTGCAGTGACCAACGAGAGCAACACCAAAGTACAAGTGCTCTGCGATGACACTGATGTTTTTGTACTACTAGTATACTTTTATTGGTCACACCAGATGTCATGTCAAGTAATTATGGAAGGAACTTGGCAATCTGGATACAGATATGACAGATGTTCTGCAGGAAGCAACGACATTTATGAGTGCCTGTTATGGTCAACAGAGTGAAGATATGTCTGCTGCCAGGGCCAGATCATGGCGGCTAAAACCGCACAGTCTCGCAGTGAAACTCCAAAACTCTGTTCATTTCCTCCTACAACAGAATCATTCCATGAAAACGTGAAACGGGCATCCACACCCAATCCTCATCCACCAAAGCTAGATCCAACAGAATGTGGTTGGATCCGACATGAACAGTCCAAATTTTTGGACGCTGAGGCAATTCCTAGCGGTGTACCACCAGCTCCTGCGGCTGTGATGCAGTCAATCAAATGTTCATGTTCCTCATCAAAACCTTGCTCAACTTACAAATGTAGCTGCGTATCGGCTCAGCTGGCTTTCACAGTGTTCTGCAAGTGTGCTCAACAAACCGAAACAGGTTACAGTGACCGCACGAAAGATGCAGCAGCACGTGACGGTGATGGTGATGATAATCTGGAGAGTCTTGACAATGATGATGAATGTATGTATAGGGTGTCCTGTATATTATTGCGTTTTTTCCATAATTATTAAATCTATAGTTCATAACTCTTCTATGTCTTTATTTAATCAACTCTCTATATCTTTGAATCTATAAAATCTATGAATTCAAATTTGAATAGGTAAATTGTATCGATTATTTTTTACAACTATTATTATTTTACAACTCCAAGACAACATGACTACTGAAAATATTAACTTCTTTGTAAAAATGTTGGCTTTGAACAATTATACTGCAACTGAATCACATAAATTAATGCTCGGCAGCGTTTGTGGGTAATTGAGGAGAAATGGGTTTGTCTTCAAAAGTTGTACACAGGAAATCATGCCCGATGTTGGGCCGCATATAAGGCCGCATGGTAGTGTTTAAAGTATGTTGTATTCCATTATACTATGTTATATGTCGATCGCTATTTTCAGCAATTTTTTATATTATTTTTGCATGGAAAATGTTTTTCGTGACTTCATGACAAACACAAATATAGATATAGACACGAATATCAGCTTCGTATATGCAGCAGGGGAAAAGGTATATATTTTGCTTTAAAAGGCTCAAATTTGGAGGCCATCTTGGATTTTATCCACTCTATTCTATTTTAGTGATACTAGAGTGGTGTAGGGTTCTGGCTGGTGGTTTTATCTGATTCCTAGACCAAGAAAACTTAGGGCTAGACACCAAAACCATATTGCTAGGTGGATTAGTTTTCAAGATATCATCGGACTAAAATTTTACAGCGGCCATCTTGGAAAATTGCAATTTTCTCAAAATGCTCAAGGGTGCCAGAGTGGCATCAACTGGTTTCTGACTATAGGGACCATAAAAGTCAAATAAATGCAATATAACGCTTGGCACATCTTAATGCAAGGTCCTTCGAGATTGCCCCCAGACTATGACTGCTACATTTTTTATAAGCACAAACATGTACTATGTTCTCTTTTTATAAGCAAGTGTAAATTTTATATTTTACTTTAATATATTTATGCATTTTGATTATTTTGCATATATAGAGAATATTTGTTGAAGTCTAAAGCTCTTCGCAATGTTTATACTTTTATATATTTTCTATATAAAAATTTCTAAAGTTAGAAAAAATGTCAGGGAAAGTGGAATATTGTCGGAAAAAAGTCTTGAGAAATACTATGAACCCTGTATAAGTTGTCTGTTAGTCTATATATAGATTTTTTGTACGATGAAATTCAAGCATTTCAAAAATTATATTAAAAGTTATTTCTATTATTTTGAAAGTAGCATGAATAGTGTACGAAAAAAACTAATAGGATTACTGTTTGAAATAGGCATTACTTATTTTCGCTAACTTATTAACGCTTACAGAAAAATAGGAGATCCCTAGCTGTCGTTATGTTAATTTATTATTAATTAGTTGGTTGATATGTTTGTGATAATCTAAATATTTTTATATGCCTTGATAAGAAACCCAATTTTCCTTTTCTAATAGTATATTAACTATTATAATTTTTTCTGCTAGGGTGAGGAGGAAGAGGATGATCTCAATGATGACGGTGACTTCAACCCAAACCATGCAGCAGTAAGTTTTAAGAAATAAACGTCTTTAGTCTTTTTTTAATTGCATCGTGTTTTTTTGTGATTTATGTACACTATTCGACTTTGTTGCAAAATTCGACTCTATAATTATTTTTTAAACATGTTATTCTACCGTCTATTTCGTTAGTGTTTCAACGTTTAACCAAAGCTGTATTTTTCCCCAAAAATCCCTCGTTTTATGTTAAATGATTTATTACGATGTTTTAAATAGTTTTTTTTAATGTGTATTACGTTAGGACTTTTCTGTTAGCAACTAAAATCTATTTATTACAGTCTGAAAAAAGGTATGCATTATCTGGAGTAAATTTGATGAAATCAAAAAGTCAAGCTATTTTTTAATAATTATTATTTAATTTTTTCCAATACTTATAATACATAGAATAATTTTTCTTTTAAAACCAGCGATTCAATCTGGTTTGTTAAGGTAAACATTTAATTTGGTTGATGCATTTTTGATATAAATGCTCGATGTTGATTTTTTTTATTAATAATGTGGTCCAGAGGAGTTTTTCTTCAATATGTTTATTTTTATCTAGTTTACTCCAGACTGCGGTTGCATTTAAAAGAATAAATTATTATTTTATTTGTTAAAATGGTAATTTTTGGGTGGTCGGCTTATTTAAATTTTTATTTAAATAAATTTTCAATAATATTGTGTAAAAAGATAATATACTGTTTACTTGTTGATTTTTTTGTTCTACGGATATATACAAAATGGTACATTTTTTAAAACAAAATTTGGTAAGAAATTCACGCAAAATGAGAACATTTATATATGTTTCTTTTGGTTTGAATTCTTCAACATAGAATTCTTATTTGTATAATTATTTCCATATCATAACATATTGTAACATATCATATCATAACATTTTGGTTTGTTTGGTTTAAAATATACCAGATTATTCATTTTCATCAACAGATTATATTATATATACAGTTGTGGCATACATTTTTAATATAACGTATATTTTATCGATTTTTTTCAGATCGGAGCTAATCGAGGTCGAGGTCGTGGAGCAGCGCAACCAAATCCAGAGTGTAAACAGCAATAGACTAACACTCTGGTAAATTAATCGTAATCAATCTTGTCCTTGTTGCATTAAACTATTACTTTATTATTAAGAGCTAAAGAGTTTTTTTGTTATTCTATCACAATAGTAAGATGCTGTCCCCGTCCTCTATACTGTGTGATTCATAGATAACTGTATTCAGAATTCTGTTCTACTTGTATATTTATATTTTTATCTAATATAATCTGTAATGATTTATGTAGTAGGATTTACAAACCATCATATATCTTTCTTTCTGATTTTGCATTTATCAAAGAGTGCAGGATCCACACAAGACACAAACTCAAGCGTCATTTGTTGTCTATGACAGGGTTACATGTGTCAAATAATTTAATACCAATTGCTACATTATTTGTTTATTGGCCTTGTCTATGCGTAATGTGGTCCATTGGTTTGACCAGTTTCGTTCCTACAATGTGATGTTTTAATACCAGATAAAACTATTTGTTCGCACTGGAAGTTATATTTTTGTCTTTGTAATAAATGTTAAGCCATTTAGAACAATTTAGTTTGCTTCTTAATTTAATAGTTTGAAAACGATTATAAATCACTTCATAAAGATTTTACGAAAAATATATTATATTATTATTATTGTACTTTAGATTATCTAAAAAATAAAGTAAAAAAATCGATGAATAGAAAAAAAGAACCCTTATCTAATCTAAAAAATTAAAAACTATACAATAAATTAATATAACCTACACGTTCCATAGAAAACTACTGACACATGAAAACACATGAGTCATCTAGTATTGTGTAAATTTTGGTGCCAACTATTTTTTAGGGTAGTGTTCTCAAAGATATTAGATTATAGAACGAGAACGAGCGACAAGAACACTCAAAGATATAATAAGTTGGCACAATTTCTATTGCTTTGTATCAGATCTTTGGGTTCTCAGCAACGCGTTGTAATTTTTCCGGAATTTTGCTTTTTAAAATGCTGTGGAACTATAATCATACGCTGAAGAATGTAAATAGTACGACTTATTAGTTGTCTATATCGTAGAGTATAAGAGCAAACTTTTCAAGAAATACGCTAATGTTTACTCTATGTCTAGATGAGACATAAATCTGGTTTTAAACAATCTCTATATACCCTATAGTATAATGGTAGAACCACCTACCTAGTATATTATGTAGACAGATTATGAAACTTAAAATGACATTTTTGAATAATAGAACCAGTTAAAAATTCCATTTCTTTAAACTATGATGGACCATTTGTTATGAAGATAGTAGAAAAACCTATAGATGCACAACGTTTAAAATAAGTACTGCCAGTTCAGTCTTACAAATGCGTAGATATATAGTCTGGCCGCCAACTAGCTTAACATGGAAGTAGAGTAAATGCTATGTTTTTTTGCACTTTCTATATTAGAAAAACACGCTGATTCCGAATCCGGTTGATGACAACTTGTCACAGTTAAGCAATTTTCACAAAAAAACGATATCGAGTTCTCTATAATTCGTCATTCAATCTTAAAAATTTTGGTGGCTATATATACCCATAATTAAGATGGTCTCAATAATTTTATGTCACCTGTAATTCTGGAAACAATTTTAGATAAGTATACATTTTTAATGATTTGTTATAGTGTTACATAGAATTAATGTGATACATATTACAGCTATTAACCTCAAGTGCGCCTATAAGTGTCCAGAAAATATCGATTTTACTAACCTAGCCGGTTCTCATTCAAAAAGATTATTGAGAACCAACTATAGAATTTATGTCTTTCTTTTAATAAAAATAACGAAACAAAATTAATTGACAAAAATTGTGTAATATAATATTAAATAACAGAATATAGTATAATATGTGGTTACAACAAGTCAACTAAAAGTTGACAACAAAAGTCAACAACCTCAAAAGATACAATATGTGGTTTATCAATAGTCAATAATTGTCATCATCACTTTGGACACCAGTTGCTGACGTTAATATCCTATATATATCGAAGGGTAATTTATATCAGGGACATACTTTAAAACTCAGATTTCATGGTAATTTGACTACAGCTAGGGGTGAATTTATTTTTTTATTAAAGAATTTTTGGCTATTTTTAAACGCGGTTTGATTTTTCATAATCTTATAATTACAAATTTGAAGAAAAATATTGATATATGTATAAGAGAACAACTTTTCAAACGATAATCAAATAATGTGGAGTCTTATTTACTATACATATTATGTAGAAATATATGTTTGTAATAAAAAAACATAATAAAAAGGCATTTTATATTACATAAGATAAACTAATACATGTCAATTAAAATACATAATATAATATTGTTCCTCTATATATACCTACTATGATGCATATAATACAAATAATCATTACGTATACATTACTGTTAATAATTGTAATTACATGCTATATATAAAATGTTGTGTGTTAATACAAAAAGAAAAATAAATGTGAATAATAAAAATTCCAATGAATGTGTTTAGACAAATACAATTAAGTTTTCTAAAATATTTATGTACACTGAAAAACAAACTAATATATTCAAGATATGTAAATAAATTATGACGATTGTAGCTTCTCAATTTACGCTCTTCAAGATCCAACTGCGGAGGTTCATTTATTGTCTCGATCTTAGTAATTCCTTTAAAAAACGACTAGGTATGCTTTTCAGAATAACTGCATGTGAACGCATCGTCATAGAAGGGTGGTATATTAAACAACTTCGCTGTAGCAATGTTTACATTTTTTTTTGTTACTTTCATTGTCACCGTCTTTTTTAAAATGGGATTGTAGAAGCCGAGGATTTACTTAGAATCTAACTATTATTAGTATTTTCCTATGTAACTACTGTTATTAAAACTTAAATAACTTTATTATGTTAATATTATATCTTATATTAAAACTTTAAAAATAAGGATTATTCTTTTTGCTCTTTCCAATGATATAAGATTTAATACATAACTAATTGTATTATTTCTACAATTTTAGCTCAAACTTTGGATAATTAAGCTATGTTAAAAAGGAAAATAATATCTTTTGCCTTATCGATATTACATTTTGATGACAGTCGTTATTGGATTATATTGGATGATAATAAAACTCATTTCCTTATATTTATTGACCCTCTAATTATGGGTATAGCCACCAAAGTTATTTCGATTAGATTGTATTGAACTCTAGATATTGATTGAGATTTCTGTGAATCAATATTTACGTAATGGCGTCATAAAAGTACATTTTTTGGTTATATAATTATTTGATGATATTAAAATTCATTCCATTGTATTCATTGACCCTCTAAATGTGGGTATTATAGCCACCAAAATTACTGAGATTGGATATATAAAACTCGAGTAAATTCAATAAATTGATTTTTACGTAATGGCAGCATAAAAATCGATTTTGTGAAAATTGCTCAAATGTGTCATCAACCGGATTAGGAATCAGCATGATTTTCTGAAATAGAGAGTGCAGTAGAAAAACATTGTATATATACTCTACTTCCATACAATCCGATTTGGCGGCCGGACTAGGAGAAGGAAGACAATTCATGTTGTGGCATATGGTATTATATAAACATAACATTTGGTTATGCAAAAAGTAATTATGATCTAACTATATATTATCATTGAATAATGTTGTTTATTTAAATGTGGGTTATATCAATTAGACCTTTGTTTCCTGTCCGGAATTGTGTGGAAAGTGGCGCAAAATATAATGGTTACATATATTATAGAAAAATATTTTTTTTAATTTGTTAAAAGATTTAAACAATTTAAGGATTCTTAAGAGATAAAAATCCTTACTTAGATAATGTGGAATAAGTTTAATAATGTCAAATCGAATCAGCTTTTCTTTTAATTTATAAAATTAGGATTCATTCTAGTAATGAATAAATACGTTATTTTTGGCCTTAAATATTTGGAAATGCGTATATAGTTCAAATGCCGTTTAAATGTACCATTCTCGAAATTATAGTTAATTATTGGAACCTTATTAATGTAATATTATATAGATACTGCTTTTAAAACATAGGTACGTATTTTATTTATTCAAAATAAATACATGCAATTGAAAAGTATCATGCATATATTATATATTGACAGTTTGCAATTAAAATTATTTACATATCTATTTATTTGAACATGAAAGTCCTTGTTCTAAGACTTCCAGTCCACTTTTCAAAGTTTTGCCCTTTTCGTTTAACGTGAAACTTATTTGTTGAAGGTCGTCGAGAACTCCAACCATTTTACCATTATTGGATTTTAATGTAGATATCATATTTTCTAATATACTTAGTTGACCGTTCAAAGTACATTTTCTTTCTTTTTCTTCATTAAGTTGACTTATTACATCAGTTAATTTATTTTGTAGTGCATTAAGTTCTGCATTTGCTTGCACATGGTCAGTTCTTGCATGGATAAAAGCATGAATTTTAGTGGTTTCAGGTCCCAACAAATTTTCATGTTGGACAAGTGATTCTGCAGAAGTCGCACTTATATTCTGAACTTCTTTCATATCCTGAAACAAAATCAGATGAATAAATTGTAGGTATACCCCAAAAAAGATTTATTTTATTTTTAAATTTATAGACTATAAGAGAGCTTAATTATAGGGAGCTTTCATAAATAGTACAAGATTTCATTGATTGTAAACAAATGAAGTATAGCGAGCATGAATTATACCAAATTTATCTATATAATCTACATGATACATTTGATAAACAATGGGTTATTTTACATCAATGTATAAAATATATGAGCTGCACATTTACCATAGTTTTTAAGTATTATTAATTTAAGATATACTGCAAAAAATTATTATTTGTCTGATTTTAAAAACGAATACTGTCTTTAATTTTGATAAAACTGTCATTCTTGCAAAAATAGCTTGTCAAAATTTGTTTTCCAATTTTGTGAGTCAAAAAGAGTATTTATCCTAATACATTCCGAACGATTTTTCCATAAATCTACTATTTTATATTGTGAAACTTACCGAATTAGGCACAATGCTATTCTCTCTGGATTTAATGCTAGACCTTTTTTCATTACATGTTTTGTGAGGAGAATTTTTCTTTTTGAATAATGTTTTCATCTGAACAATCAATTTAGTAATATAATGCGTTCTAAACTGTACTTATAATTATATTATTTGAAGTAAACATCTATCTAGATCATCAATAAGTTAGAAGTATTGATTTCAGTTTAAAGTACTATATTGTTTGAATACTAGTAATTAAGTGTCATAGAATTAAGTGTCATAGATATTATATATATATAGAACAACATATGAATAATATATGTATCAGATGATCAATTTTATAGACATATATTAATAGATTTAAACAATATTATAATAACTTACATAACAATATATTTGAAATCTATGATATTAGATTTAATAAAATTGTGGGATCTTTGGAGGCTATAATTCATAATTATAAAAGTATAAGGGGACAATTAACTCTAAAATAATTTAATTTAAATTTTTGACAATTTCGTCGTATTCATAAATAAAGTGTATAATACTATAAAGGGGTGTACAGTTGATACTAGAGTTGATTCATTTATTATTGAGATTGTTAATATTGAGTATTTTTGATGCATTGAAATCGGTAGAAACTAAAAAGCTAATAAAAATAACTAACTAACTAAGGAACATCAAACATCATACAACTAACATCAAACAACAAACATTAAACTTCATACAACCATAACAAAAAACATTAAACTTCAAACAACTAACATCAAACAACAAACATTAAACTTCATACAACCATAACAACAAACATTAAACTTCATACATTAAGCTTTTCAAAATAATGATTTAAGAAATAATAGAAGTGAAACAGTTTTTGATACAATGGTAACTAATTATATTTTACAAACAATTTATGCATCTTAAAATTGCTTGATTATAGAAAGTTGCTATAAAAATAAATTTAATTAATATATATATACCTATTACTCTTTGTCTACCCATTTATGCAAGCTTTATAGAAATACAACGATTTTCCAACGAAAATAATTTACAAATAAACTAGACACTTTGGCGCATCTTTTGCCAATATTTCACTTTATTAAACTTTGTGGTTTTTGAATTATAGTCATTTCATTTAAGACCATTTTATCGAAATATTTGACGAAAGACAAACAGTTAACGATTTTCAAAATATTACCGATGAAAGAAGCGCGGCTGATTTAAAACCAGAGTTTTCGGTTTGACATAACGAGCTACGAAGACAGATATCTCTCTAATCTATGCTATTTTTATTGCAGATTATCGACAAAAAATAATTACCTAATTACTTAATCTCATTATGCAGTAGCAATCAGTGCGATTGAGCAGTGTATTTTATAAATTAAACTTTTATCAGAAACTTCAAAAATAACTAAATTTGGACATTGTTGGCGATTAGGCTTGATCATAATTGAGCTATATAAACGACGTAACTTTCGAAACTGCATCCTAGAAAATTGTATTTTGCATGTGTATGCTAAATTTCAAATCAATCGGAAGAAAAGTGTTGATTCCATGGAGTCGGAACTGAATATACAATTCATAAATTTATTATAAATATAAATAGAATTTAAGACTACTACATGTATACTATACACGTATATTTTAATCCAATGATATTTTTAAAACGTGTAATTTAACGGTACCAATTTTGGATTAAATAGTTATATAGAAGATTTAGAAGAAATATTGGCTACATAACGTATATGTAACAAATAATAAAACATAATTATTATTATATAACTATATTATTATATAATTATTAGCATATAACAGTATAGTATGAGTTTACTATTTTATGTTTACATGTAAGCAGAAAACGGGATGTTAAAGATTTCATGTATCGACTTATAGCTTCTTTATATCATTATCTTCCCGATTACATATCTTGTCAATACTTTGAAATTGGTTAATAATTGTATTATGTTTCCCATTTTCTGGGTGATGTGAGTCAGAATGTTGAAACACTGGACAGTTTTGTTGCTGCAGGCTTCGTGTACCATTTTCTTTGGATACCTTCATTTGTATTGTTTAAGTTGAAAATATATAAAGTTTCCATTATAA
The DNA here is from genome assembly GCA_034780395.1 of Vannuccia rotundouncinata. Taxonomy (NCBI): domain Eukaryota; kingdom Metazoa; phylum Platyhelminthes; order Proseriata; family Coelogynoporidae; genus Vannuccia; species Vannuccia rotundouncinata. Next base: position 26,762 of record JAUZNC010003263.1, on the reverse strand, counting down.
ACTTTATTGAATTATTAATTGAATTCATATGTGATCGATCTAAGAAATTAAGCAGTGTAGGTTCTGTCCCTTTCCATACTCCAAAACAATCGTCGATGTATCGCTTTAACAGTGTCGGTTTTTTGGAAAGAAGATTCGAGTCCAACGGTTTCTATGTGATGCATAAAAGTAATTGCTATAATTGGTGCTAACCTGCAGTTACCCATGGCGACACTCTTTATTTGTATATATAGTTGGTCACCCTATCTCATAATTTTATTTTTAAAAATAAGTTCCAAACTTTCTTTCAATTTGTTTTTAAAAATACCCATCTCTGAGATCACCGCTTTATAAGATATGCTTATCCAGCATAACCATATTACCACCTCTATTTCATTTGTTTCTTATATGTCAGTTGTTTCAATTTTTAGCGTTGTCTAATATTTCCATAAAATCGTTTTCACTATTCAAATATGGACTGGGATGAAGTCTATTAAAATACGTTCAAAAAGCCATGACAATTTTTCTTTAAACCTTATGTATTATTTATTTATTTATGAATACGACAAAATTAAAAATTTGACATTATTTTGGAGTTAATTTTCACCTTTTACGGAAATATTATTAAACATTCAACTAGTCGAGTAATAAGCATTTAAATCGTAATTAACTTCTCTAGATGGGCAAACTACTACTCAATCCAGGTCAAATCAATCCAAACTAAATTTGAATAAAAGCAGTTACCTAGATATATTATTTATCTAGACCAGCAAACAGACCAATATTCAATGGTAATAAAGTCCGCGGAGATCGATAATCAATACGAAATTCACGGGGCAATTATTACTGCATTTCAGTTATATACGGTATGATCAAAAGCCAATTAAAATATTAATTGAATTCCTTCTTTGAAACAAAACTAAAACCTAGTATAAATAAAATGCGCTCTAAAGGTATTTTTTGATCAGTTTGCCCGCATAGATAAATAACATATAAGTAAGATAATAACCATATAAATAATTCATAATTTATATTTCTATGAACTCAATAGCTTTGTTGCAGATGATACATTTTTTAAAAATAGAAGCCAACCAGGGAAAGTTTGATGAAGTAAAGAAAAGTGATGTTTGCTAATAATATGCAAATAATTTGTATTTATATACAACATGAGTGTATGATTATAAAAGCTATACATGTAAACACAACAAACAGGCAGAATGAATACATGAAAAGATATTGGAAAATGAATGCCATTTATCGAAATCAATAGGTAAAAAATTAACTAGTGTTTAATGTAAAATACAGCAATAAATAAATTGTTCAATAGTAATTAATAAAAAAAGTATTTCTTGCTTTATAAATACGTATCGAAATATCAATATGCAGTTAGAAAACAATTACAACGAATAAGATATATACATTATGATGAGGTGTCATCGGACAAATGATAAATGCAATTTATTAGTTTCCATATACACCAAATACGGTAAAGTTAAAAAAATATATCATAAATTTAAATAGCAACACCACAAGAAGTCATAGCAAATAACGATATACCGCAATGTAAGCATAGGTGTGAGTTCATTCTGACAACAGTTAAATCTCAAGGTTGCTTTGAATCCTCTCGAGCAATGCTGTCTTCTCTGACGTACCAAATCCCGTGACAATGGATCGTAGAATCGGTAGAAAATCTGTTATCAGTCTGGCGTCATCCATGGTCTTCATATAACCTTCCAAATAACCCAGTAACATATTGGCTTCCGCCCGTGGAGTCAAACGAACACCTCCAAAGTCACTTAAAAAATCTCCGGCCTCCTCCCTCTCAGATGGCACAATCGCAGAGGGATCGTCGTCGCATTGCAACCGATCTTCCGATATCGGTTTCCCGCTTAGCCGATTTTTCTCGTACCACATTATCCCACGCAGGGTGCGGCCGGGGACAAAGTAGCGACAGTCGTTGAAGGAGGGTCTGTGGTTGATGTCAGGGAAGAGTTCGGTAAAAATGAACTGGTTCAGAAGGGGCCGTATCTCGGTGTAGGAGCGAACACCCTGACGAACCAGATCGGTGATCATTCGTCGGATCAGGGGATGGGGAGGGAAGAAGCGAGTGCTTTCCTATAATAGATTAGGGATAATATTGAGAGATTGCTAGATTAAAAGATACATTAATAAAAAGACACAAAACTAAGTAAACATAATATTTACTTCATAATGAAAAATTTATTGACAATTAAAAAACGATTATTTTGTGATAAAAGTTTTCGCAATACACTTTTCGCAATCTGGTTTATAAAATAGACCCTTAGAAAAGATTGCATATGCTTTAAGGACCGATTAACAACTAAACTGTATTTAACTGTAATGACAATTGCCTTACCGGCCCATTGGGATGGTTATGCATAGGATCTGAAGGAAAGGTGCACATAATCTCTCTCACCCAAAATAAGGGCATACCATCATTTACATCTTTCTTAAACATCTGCCACATGTGCTTGTAGGACAATGTACATCTCCTCTCATAGGGAATCTAAAATATGCGACAAATGGAAAGTTATTCATTTTAGTCAGACATTTTTTAATACAAATAGCAAAAGTTACTTCAGTGGTCTTTTTTGATTATAATCGAAAAATACTTAATTATATTCTCGATACTTTCAAATGTAATACTGATTTCCTAAATTTATAATTATGAGCTGAAGGCCAACATACCGAGAATTTTGGAAATTTGATCACTTCACGGACAACAATTCGCGCATGGCAACCTGTCTTCTTTGTGTATCGAAAGAATCGGACACCAGCTCTTTTCGAATCTCTATGAGTCGGACCCCTATCACAGTTGTACGTTTTTTCATTAACAACAACATATGGCATACCGTCGTAGGGTAGTCGATGAAAGAAATCCAGATGGTTCCAACGCAAAGATCTAATATCTCTGAAAAATGCTGTAAATAAAAAGATTTAAATAAATATACAACTAAAATTTAAATATCCATTATATATCATTTAGATTAAAGTGGAAAACTTGGTTTTTAGAGTGTGAAACTGTCTATGTTTTCCAGTGATATTTGGGACCTGTAATCTACTAACAAAATAGATTAAATTTTGGATTTTTAAAAAAGCTTAAAAAACAGTAGCAAAGAAAGTCAAATTTGACTATTAAATTATTGACTATTATTAATATAAAAGGGTATAATCCAATAATAGAAATTGTAAAGAGACTACAAAAGTTTAGAGAAGTTGAGAAGCTACTCGGAATTATAAAGTAAAAGCGTATCAAGAAAAAATTATTAAGAGGACAAAATCTTATCCTGGTATTACTTAAAACATGGTTCTATGCAATTTCACCCAAAAATTCCAATGACTTTTCTAGGTTTTCCAGACATTCTCAAAAAAAACAGACCTTACAGATTTTTTTGTAAAGTAAATACATAATATGTAAAAATATCAAGAGCTTTATTTCTGAAAGGCTTTTTAATGCAAAATATTAAAAAAATTAAATACAATTAATATATAATATAGTTATAAATAGTCAGAAGAAATCTTAAACTTTATTAAAAAATTGAAATAATATATATATTTTATTAAATTTTTTAATTTAAAAAAATTAGATATGTAAAACAGTAAAGACTTTTTTGTGACAGTGAATTTCCAGACCCTTTAAAAATTTCTCAAATTTTTCTAGGTTTTCCAGAAGAATAGGAACCATGCTTAAACAAATAAAAATAAACAAATATATATATAAAAAACATAGACAAAGAAACAGAAACAGAATACAACAATCATTTAAAACAAATATATGCCTGAATGCTTGATTAAATTATTGTTTAAGTTGTTCCTTTTAAACAATACATTTTTTTGCATAACTTGACCATTTTTTTTTTACTGTAATCATATTATCTCTATTGTTTTAATTTAAGGATTATATAACAAAAAAATGAATGAAAAAGTAATAGTTCATGGCAGATCATAAAACATGGCCAATTAGCATGTAATCAATAAGACTCCTAAAATGAATATTAAATATCACCCTACTACCATAAAATAAAAAGCAAAATTCATAAATAAAGATTATTTGTTCAATAACTGTAAAGCTTTAATTACTAAATTTATAAATATTATAACTAAAGTAGTTAACTTATACTTGTTTTTGTGTAGCAATCAATACATGAATATGTGTAATCAAAACAGACTAAAAAGAAAATTGAACAAGGATTTCTAGATATCGATTTTTATCAATCTGATTGTTTTAAATTTTTAATTATAAGTTAAAATCAACCAATCAAAGGGCAACATGACATTCATGCATTAATCAAGGGAATTGTAGCTTACTGGGCCATTAATTAAAATAAACTACCACATAACCCAGACACTAACTATATAATATTGGATAATAAAATCAATAAAATGGATATAAATCTTTAAAACAATCTTATTTCTTCTATATCTTGAACATTAAAAACACAGAAAAACATTAAAAATCAAAAATTTAAATACTATGTATTTAAATCATCTGCATACTATTCATAAAGACTCTACAATATATCTTGTACTTGTTGTTGCCAATAATTTTTTGTTTTTTTGATGATTTGTTTTTTGTTGAAAAAACAGGGTGGCCATGTTTTTATAAGAAAAAAATTCAAGTATATTCAAGTATATTTTTCAACTACTTTATTTTTAAAAACACTTAAAATGTAGAAAGAATATGTACATGTCTAGGATCAAGTACAGCATCAAGTAGTTTGCACCTTTGGCCAAGCTGATTAAGGATCTTAGTTAGTGAATCATGCAGAAATGGAATCAGTGGTTTGGAAGATTGAAAGCATTTCAGAAATGGTTCCACAGTTGAGCAGATTGAGATGAAAAAGCACAGTTTTGCTTTAAACAGAGGGTCTTTAAGTGCTGCTGTCACACGTGTGAATGATACCTTGTTTGGTTTTGGCGTCACTTTGTCACAATATGTGGATACATGTGGAATTAAGTATGTAGTTTAGTGTCATACCTAGGACAAAGTAATGTGTATAAATAAATATATATAGTGTTTCATTTTATTTTTGGACAATTATAAGAAAATATGACTAAAAGAAAAAATATTGAGCAAAGCACTTTTTTTTACATGGATTGTGACTATAGTTGTTTTACTAATACATTTTTTTATTTACTTATAGTGACAAAATTCAGGTATGTTCAAAAATATCTTAGGAAAATAGCCAAAATTCAAGTATATTCAAGTATATTTTTGATAAATTTTTAAATTCAAGTATATACTTGAATTTCAAGTACCCATGGCCACCCTGAAAAAATTTAATTAATAGCCAAGAAAGCTACAATTGTCAAAATCAAATATGACTTTTTGTGTATAAAAAGAACATATAATATGTATACTTTATAGCAATAAAATTCAATATTTACCATCGTTTATCACACGATGACCAAATTCATCTGTAATATTTGAGTAATTTTTACTTAAACTTTGAATCTTCATATACCGCGAAAATGTGTTATCTTGAAATTGGTTGATCATATCTCGAGCTTCTTCAATTGTGGATACAATACAACTATAATAGTCAAATTTTGCTTGATCTTTTTCATCCAATTCCAAACGACGCTTATATTTTTTAACCCTAGGAGTAGTTGCCTGCTTATCTGAATTTTCCTTTTGGGAATACCTCTTACGCTTTTTGCCTTTAATCAATGCCGAATCTTGATTTATTTGACTATCCTCCATCTCGACAGCTTGAGCAGCTTCAATCAAATCTCTCTCTACATCATTGTCATCAGGAACCTTGTGCTTGTTATTAAATTTATTCATTTCAATTAAAGATTTTCCAGATGGTCTAGCCATTTTTGACTATTCAAATAATCTTCTAACTTCTAAATAGTAAATATTAAAACAAACAATTTTTTTAATATTTGCAACTATTGAATGAGTTCTTTGTCTAAAAGTTGTGTTCCACCCTTCATTTGTGATGCTACGTTCCATCGTCTAAATTTAAAAAAGTTTGTAATACTTCTGTAAAAGTTGATACAATTCAAAAATTGTACTTTTTAAATAAATCTTTTGATTTATGTTACATGGTGCGCCAAAAGTAATCGAACCCAGATTTAGATTGAGCTTTTCCAAGTTTTAAAATAAAATTTTGTTTTTCCAAGTACATACTATATTTTTTATTTTTAAAATTAAATTTATTCTTTTTAATTTTTTAGAATAAATTGTAATTTTCAAAGAATTACAAGAAATAAAATAGTATCATAAATTATCTATCTTGGCGATCAGACTGCGACATTATATATTTGGATGAACTAATTTTTGTTATAAAACCCTGAGTACTATTCTTCTAAAAATAAACACATATTAAAGAAGCATGGGGTACCATATTTGCTATTGAACCTCCAAGCTAAATTAATTAAAGTAAAGTAATTAAACACTTTGAAGTTATACTGCTAATTTAATATTGTGCAGATAAACTACATTATCATTTTTTAGCACCATGAACAATTAAGAATATACCATAATGTTTATGATACATATATATGTATAGGTATCCACAATATAATACTATTTTCAATATTGACTGCACACATCTGCCGCAAATGAAATATTGTGGTGGGCAAACAAAGTTATAGCATTGATTTCAACGTCGACTCACAATTTTCTCTTGGGACATATATCATACCTTGTTGAACTATAAGCGATGACGAAGATGATTAAGTTACAGCTAGTGATCTGGATGGATCGTCGAACAAAAAATGGCATTTTTAATTGCATTTGCATGTGTTTTTACCAAATCCATATTATAACTTAAAAGACGCGATATACATTATATATGCATCGGGCGGTACAATACTCGTAGGTAAAATTTTAATGCAGTTATAATGGTTATTATATCTTTGAATATTTGACAATATTATTTCCAAAGTATAAAACTAAAAGTCATGTAATATCAATGAGAATCTTATATGAAATACATTTTTTTATAACGGGGATTTACATTTTGCACCAGACGGAAAGGTAATAATTAGACCCAAATTAACTTGTATCTCATGGAACCCTGACATATTCTCTAATCGATGGCTTTCAAAAAGTAAAGGGGGTGGAGATATAATATATACAGGCGCTTACAAATAATTTCGTGTATTATATTTACTCTATTTTTTTCTTAATCTCTCATAAACTTTAAATCACCGAATTAAATGAGAATTAAAATTAAGTTCCTGTCCCAAGCACGTATTGGTGAAGACTACAATTTTATTAAACCAGTTTAAACGAAAACATGTTATAGCAATTACATATAACGATTATTTGTGATCTATAACTGACTTGGATATATAACAATATACAATCACAACATCCGAGCTGCAAATAATTCTTTAGACAGTACAAATACTCGATTAAATCACATTGCTATTGTAAAAAATATGATGGTTAACTTCAATAGAACACTAACATTTACCGAAACTAACAAGACGGATACATTTTAAAGTGACTTTATTTGAATAAAAAATAATAAAATTTAGAGCCTAGTGGAAAACATAACATGTAACTGAAGTAGTCATGGAACATAGGTACTGCTATAAAATTATAATATAACTTAATAAATAAAATGTACAATTAGATTGCTTTAGGATAACAATGCAAATAATTATTGACTTTTCGTTCTGCTCTGCTTTCAGATGAACAAAGAAAAAATACTCAATTCTGAATAAATGTTAAAATAAACGGCGCAAAATGGGTCTAACTCAATTTTAGTCAGTGTGACCAAAGATTAGTTAAACAAATCAATAATTATTATTATCAAGGGTTTATAACCAATGGTTTTATAATCTGGCCAGAGCTGTTACAACAACTTATGCTGATTTTGGCCGAAAGAAGACATCTTTGGTGAGCATGCTAACAATGCAAGGAATCTGTTTCTTCTGGGACATCGATGGGTCACTTGCATTGGACTCAAAATCGAAGGCAACCTTGTGCGATACCCGAGTCAATATGCTCAGGAGGTCCAAACTGGTCCCATAACGCTCCAACATGACAGCCAATGCCTGCACAAACCAGGACCCTTTGGCCGAGTTACGCCAAGCATAAAAACCTGCAAGAATGAAAAAAGAATTTAACTGACCTGACCCCCTTTTTTAAACAAATGTTGGCTGATCGCATACCTGGCGGAACCGCGAAAGCTAGCAGAAAATCGGCTTCGGCTGGGATCCGTTTGAAGGAGTTTTCAACACCATCGTAGTCGTCGGCTCCAGGACCGTGGCCATCGGCCATAACAACTCCCTCGATTAGTTTGGTTCCACGACACGCCTTTGGGAACCAGGAGGAAACCAATTAGCAGAATATTAATATTAAATTGAAGAACATATTAATTGAATTCTTTTATTGATTAATCTTTTATGCACACTTACCAAAACAGTTTGTAAAATTACGCCTTGCCTCTTGGAACACAATTATTTAATATATTTCGCTGGTTGATTGGACAGCGTAAATGACATATTTAATAGTAAAGTTATAAAAATCAGAAGTGTTTTAGATAAAAAAATCTACAAACTTCAACTTCTAAATACTCTAAAATCAATAAATACAAATAGTAATAAACTAATATATTACAAAAAACTATCCCACTGAAGTATGCAATATTGTGGGCATTCTCAAGGCGTCTTGGAGAGACCAGGACCCCCTCCCTCCAGCTTTTAAGATGGTGAAATCATTACCAAATTCAGCACATGTACAAGAGACCCTTCGTGATACTCGACTGTCTTCTAGTTATTTTCCAGTTTATGAATTGTCGAATAATTAGTATAAAACAAGTATGTTTTGGTTTTATTTATGGAATATATTCAAAACAGAGCATATTATGTGTATCTATATTTTGAGAATAAAAAGATTCTTAAATAAACTTTTATGAGACAACTATTGATAAAATTTAATACATATCTACTTGATTAATCGAATATAACTAAATTAAAACATTGTCGCCAAAAGAGAAACATTGTTGCACATTAAATAGAACAAGTCGTCACGCAGCTATGTATATAGATTAACATAACCACTTAGCAATCGTTTAAGACTAATTAAGGGCTTTTGTTTAAATTCAAAGACACCAGCTTACCTGAACAAAAAATAGTTTCGGCTTCCCAAGTAAAGTAGGGCAGACATCTCCCTTAAAGGGGTCCAAGATTTCGTCCAGCTTAACCTTTCCATCCCTAGCGTAAATAATACCGCCATCTTCACCATGACTCAGAATAACGCAGGCGAAGCAGTCAGCTTGCGAATGATCTTGCTTAGCAACTGACAGGAATAACAATGGGGATTAGAATTATATTTGTCGCTGTCAGATATTAACAGTCAATAGTAAATAACAAAACATAAAACTTAGTGTCAAACTTTGACAATGAAAGACTTTTTATTACTTGTGTTCATATTATATACGGACAATTATAGCTAATTAACGAATGTGTATTTAGCATTTTTTATGGGTAAATAATATATTTTTAGTATTTTTATGGGTATATTATGTATTTTTTTGCAAATAATTGATATCTCGTAAAATTTTTATTCACAGCTAATCAAGAAAAATCGATATTTCTGCTCATAAACTCAGATGGCACAATTGATTAAATGATATCAAGGATTCGCTCAAAATTAAACTATCTAGCTGCTAAAATAAAATGAAGTAAATTACTGAAGAGAAGTTAGAATACATTTATGGTAGATGTGACTCTCAGTATTCTTACAAAGAATAATCTCAAGTAGAATGTATAACAAATATCTACATTAAGGTTCATTATGATCTATTGAAAAGAATGCAATAAGTTTTAACAAATTTCGAAGCGCTTTAAAAATATTTCAATTTTTAGCAAACTTAGCATAAAATTCAGGACATGAGCTAACCTATACGAAACTACAACCAACATTGAGTTACAGCTAAAAGTGAAATCCTGTGTTTAGTTCATGTACACCTAGAGTAATAGGTAAATACATTCGCTAAGATGTGAACTTATTCAATGGTTTCAACAATCAAGCTATTTACACATCAAGGTAAACTTCTATACTAAAAATTAAAGTGAACGACTGTATAATATGATTGTCCACTATATTAATCTACACAAATAATAAAATATCCCAGAATTAGTTGTATTAAACCATAAGCAGATAATAGAGAGATTTAATCAGATTACTAGGCAATTTCAAAAACCACTATTACAAGAAATATAGTTGTTCTAAAAGTAACCTGCAGATAGCGAACTACAGCGATGTGTTGAGTGAATACTTCTTCACTTGAAATAACCAAATCAGTATCTAGTCTTTATTGATGAACTTGAAAGCTATCAACTGTTTGACAGCCTTAATGAGCGAAGAACTCTTAAGAGATATATCTATTTGAGGACACTACATTATAATTATTATAGAAGGTTAAATTCCTTAAAGTAAACACTCTACATTACATAACAGTAAAAGAAAAATACAGGAACCAAAATTTCGCCCCACTATTTGTTTTTTTAGACAATAGATTGAAAAATGCTTAGTAAAGTAAAGAAGAAAATCAATAGAAAGCCTTGCTGAATTATCCAAAAACCGGATGAAACTAATTTCGTAAATATAAGTTATTCTATCTAAAACTGGTTCTATTATATTAAACAAAAGTATATTATGCGATAAAAATTGCATCCTCAATTTTATATCCGGAAAGACATAATTAGTATAGAAATATAACAAGTGCAATTGAATTGTACTTAAACTACTACAATGTAATTGGTTTAAATTTAATAAAAGGGTTAAAAAAGATTTTGAAAAATTATTGACCTAATTACAAGACAAAAATAAATACTATTGATGATATAGTATTTTGTAATAATAATTTGCATAATAATTTAATATATAAAATATCAAGTATAACTCATATATTTTTGGAAAATTAATTAGCTACAGCTTACATTTACGAGGATATTATTATTATAAGGCCGAAATATCATAGATCTAAAATATAATGAGTGATATGCATATAACTACATCAAAGAGAATTATACAAAAATGGCATAAATTAATTAATTTCTAAACAGAAGAAGCATTGAAAATTTAGTTGCTACAAGAGCAAAATTAATATAAATAATCTATAAATAGAAGTTAGTAGGAATATATTGTCCAACGTCTAAATATTTAAAAGTAGTTTTGGACAAATATATAGAAGGATCATATCGACTTCAATCTCATCTTTATATTAATCTTAAGAATCGACTCTTCGCTTACTCTCGCGAATAATTTGTCGCAAATCGCGCCTGGTGGGATTGCGAGTAAAATAGCAGCGAAACTGCAACTGGGTGAAGACTCGCTCGATATTTTTGGCGTCAATGTTTGAGCCCTGTCTGTCTGGGAGTTTGACCTCAGGATCAAATTGATCCACAGTCAACACGAGGCAAATACCTCGATGACGCCCTCGCATCGGATAGGCATAGTCGGGAGCCATGTGACCTTCCGAATTACTGAATACAAACTGGCGCTTCTTTTCGGCAGCAAGTGGTCCAGACTTATTGACGTTCTTTGGAGCAGAGTTTGGCTTCAGCAGCACATTGGACTGGCTCGAATTGGGCGCAGTGGGACTATATAGCGTACATTAATTATAAGTACAAAACTAAATAAGTGTAAGAAGCGCACGTTTATGAGAACACTACGGACACCAGTGAGTATTATAAAATTGCCGACAGGCTTTTATTAGGCAAATCTCGCAAGCAGCTCGGTTTCGAATGGGCACATAATCGAGAACTATGCACGACAAAAAAGCCACTATAGAAGCACAATTAATGACTACCGAAAAATAGTTTTAAAAATCTAAAAAGACTAGTCTTACCAATAACGTAGCTTAAACTGTTCTCTATATTGAATATTAAACCAAAAACCACGGGGAACCGTAACTTACTTTTCTGCATAAGCGAGACCATATCGCGTGATGTTGAGTTTTGAATAATTTCTGTATTGAATCCAAGACGATTGAGTTGAACAGCCATATTTTTAGCGTCTTCACTGCTTCCTTTGCGCGGCGAAAGCCGGGTGTCCGCATCAAACACCTCCTGATTAAAGACAATGGCCCGGCCTCTCTTCACAAAGTTCATCTGGTACACCTCAGAGGCGGGAATAGAGTGTGCCGGGATTAACAGATCGGTTTTCGGCGGCTGAGTTGACATGTTTATAATTCCTAGTGGTCAAAGATATTCCCAATCGATGAATATGTAACACGAGACGCTAAAGAAAACTAAAAGTGTCAGAATAATTCAATCTCATCAATATTGCACTCTTATGTGTAAAATCCGCTAGTGCTTTGCTGAATCAGTGATTGTGTCTATCTTATCTATAATTAACTGATTTTCAATAGTTTGTCGTATCAAATTTTGTGTGTGTGTGTAATCTGTGTTTCAATGTTTGTTCGTCCGTTTATATTGACGTATTAGCTATTGAGTACACAATCATGCTTTGAAATCATAATGGATCCTGATGTGACCAAAAAACTTGTCTACACAAGCAACTTATAATTAGGTGCTTATCTAAGGTACTAAGTACAGTGAAAACAAAGAATGATATTATACACACATACAAGCAAGCAAGCAAGCAAGCAAGCAAGCAAGCAAGCAAGCAAGCAAGCAAGCAAGCAAGCAAGCAAGCAAGCAAGCAAGC
>JAUZNC010003263.1:0-14022 GCA_034780395.1 Vannuccia rotundouncinata | reverse complement strand
AAGACTAATGAAAGAGTTAAATCCAAGCAGGGGTGAATTAGAACATGCCTATCTAATGGTATAAATACCATTGCTAAAAACAAACAAAGCACAAATTCAAAAGCAAAGCAGAATAATCAGAAATAAAATGTATAAAATGTATAAAATTGAACAAAAAGATAACTATTTAAGATAAAAATTCAAACATTAACTGATAAAAAGTTGGTTTTTGAATATTACTGAACACAAGTAGCGGTCCCCTTTGTAATAATGCCATAACTAATTAATTTAATTCCAGTGAATTATAACAAAGAATCAAATATAATTAACATTTAATCAACATATTTAAAGGTTCACATTTAAAACAAATTGCATAAATGTTACAGATAACATTAAAACATTATTTAAAATAAATTTATTAAACAAATTTAAAAATAAAAAAGTATTTTAATTTAGGAAACTTACAAAGCTTTATCTGGAGTATCCCTTTCAGATATTGCAGCTGGATAATGTATAGGGTTAGATTTTATCCTGGCATCGACCTCATCTTTTTTCATATTTACTGGGTTAAGGTCTGTGAAATGGACCATCATACAAAAATATTCTTAACAATTCAGATATGAAAATAACCATTGAATTTATGAGTTTGTAGTATGTATAGATCGTTTCATAAAAAATTTCGTATTTTAATGCATTAAACAAAAACTAAACTAAAACATATAAATTTTTTAATTCAACACACAATGTTCAAATAATGATGCTTACATATGTACAAAAGTATAAAGTGACAAATAATATCCACCACTTTCATATATTTCTGTAAAATCAGATTCCATCTTTCTGAGAGCCTGACTCATGCGAATAGTCATGAACTCAGGAAGGTTTTCTGTCAAAAAGGCTTCGATGGCATCTTTATCTTCTAAGTTTTTTTTCCACGCAGTGATTCTAAGCGAGGAAATACATAACGATCACAGATATTGCAATCTGGTGAATAAGGTGGTTTGCTTGAGTAGTCTCACAGTTGTACTTTCAAGACGAGTCCTTGTAGCTGCTGACACATGGGGTCGAGCGTTGTTATAGATCAGACGGATATTTTTCATAAGTAATGGTGGCTGTAGCTGTGCATAGAAATGTTGCATTCCTTTAAGAAATTATATATAAACGTTTGAGTATACAGTCCTTTCTCTTTCTAAAACCTGAAAATAATGAATGCCGCGTGTGGACACTTTTCTTTAAAGTTGATCGCACAGCAGTCTGGCGTCTGTCACCATATGTAGGGGCCCATCCATGACCACACAGTATGACGAGGTTGCATTTTGCGAAGAGGAAACCACTTTTCATCAATGGAAATCAAGGTGGTTTGGGTTATCCTAGAAGTAAATGAAGCTATCATATTTGTACAACATTCCACCCGTTGTCTGCGAATATTTTCTGTGATTACATGTGGTATCCGTCTGGTATGCATCCAAATGACAGCAAGGTCCTTGGTTAATATACGATACACCATGCTTTCAGACAAATACAGCATATCAGAAAGCTCTCTTAAAAAAGATCATTGTCATCAGTAATAGCGGCTTTTATAGGAATACTGTCATTCCTTAACCATTTCAAACCGGGGGTGACCAGACTGTCTTGCCATGACAACTTCGTCATCTAACGGAAAAAAGCGATTTATCAAGGATGGTTTACTGCGTTTCATTTCAACTTGTTTTTTAATTTGTGTATTTATTGCATTTATCACTAGTACATAGCATTCTTAAATTTTTCAGTATTTCGTGAAGTTTATTTTTAAATATTTATTGTTTATATTACTGAGTATTTACGTATATAGTACTCCTGTATTTGGTAGTTTATAGGTAATACATTTAAGTGAGTTTATATTCTATGAGATTATTCCAATAATAAGTTTCTCAGGTTTGTTTTTTCGGATAGCATATGTTAGGTGTGGTATTTCTCTGTCCTCTTCTGTTGAAATAAAGGTTTGGTGGAGTGCATGTCGGCTCTTTGAACTAAAATAGCCAGGTATGGGTGCTACAATATATAATGATTTATAACTCCCAATAGGTTTTCACATTTTGATGTTCAAAGGACCATCACTCAGTTATTGTCGGAATGTAATACAGTTTTGAGATGAGAAATATTTCTTTATGAGATATGCAGAGAGACGATTCTTTACTATGTGTCTCGGCTCTTTAGTCAATTACCTAATTAATAATATCAGAAGGTCTGTTTCTTAAATAGAACTGAATTACTGCTGCGAGATGAGAGATACTGTAGTAAGATACTCAATCCAAGCAATAATAATCGACAGATACAAGCAATAACATATTTAGTAAGGTCAACAGGTAATGGAAACTCATGAAAAGTTGTAAACAAATTTAGCGTGTTTGAAAATTGAGACAAATTGTCTGGTATTGGCAAAATAATTTATTGTATCGTGAATACAACTGTAGATTATAGCAGAGTCAAAACAAAATATATGTTTATTAGAAAAAGCGTTAGTAATATTTTCTCATGATTGAGGACACGGAAATTAGTTTCGCACAATTTAGAAAAAGACAGAATTTATTTTTACAACTCCATAAAACTAATGCAATTTTCAAGGCAAGACAGTCTTCAAACCGTTAAAATTCACTAAACCGTCTACGACTGCTTCTTGTCTGAGAAAAGTGGTACGAACATCAACCATTTCTTTCATAATCTTTGTACTCGACGAAGTGAGGGGTATCATCTGGCCAGGCCGTTGAAAAAGTCTATGTATCTCTGTAGCATTGGTGTTATTATTATTGCGATGTGTCTCAATAAAAAACATAATTTTTCGTTATCAAAATCCATAATTTCAGTATATGGTTTCAAAGTGCATGAAAATTTCGAAGTTTATTCAAAACCAAAGACATACTAGATAATATACATACCAAGACGGCAAACGCGGTATACAGTGTATTTTTTAGGTTGCTTTGTTCTTTTATTCCCATCAAACATCCTAGAAATGAGGCCATCGCCCAATGAAAGATTGTATTGTATATTGATTACTGAGGAACACAATTGCTTTTAAAGGGAAAATAGGTTGAACTTTTGTGCTCATCCAAACTTCCTATTAACTAATAAATCTCCTCCCAATAAAACCTGTCACAAAAAATGAATGTGCCGAAATCACTGGCCTCTTGATTGTGTTATGGTCAAAGTTGAACGTTTTTTTAGACATTGAGATCCACCTACTATTTTCAACGTGCCATCATCATTTCTGTGCTAAAACAAATCAACATTTTCTAGTATGTCCTTGGTGTAACAGAAATATTTTTTATTGTGTGGGGATATATTATACAGATACAGGTGTAGCATTCAGGTTAAAACCTGCAATGTCGACTCATTTCCTACAAATGCACTATACAGATGATATTTTTACATTTATATAAATTTATAATTTTTGATTTCATTTTAGACCAAATATGAAAACAAACATGTTTAAACTAAGATCCGAGCTTTCATGACCAACTAAGTCACATAATCATGGGAAAATAGAATACTAATTCTTAGAATAGAATACTAAGATCATATTATATTAGAAAGCCTGATTTAAACTAATATAAATGGACTCACTAATATTCCAAAAATCACATCGATATCGTCGCTAGAATTAATTCAAGTTCCATTATACATTAATGTATTAACATTAAATTTCGGTGAATATTTATAAGAAGTAGGCAAGTAAAGTTATAAATAGTTATTAAAATAAATTTGAATCTAAATACTCGGACACAAATGGCTACCAATTACTGATAACCAAATATGTGAGGAGAAAGAAAATTATACATCAAGAGAGCACACTACAGACAGAAATTCTTTCAATATGAATTGGTACACTAATTTCATTATGTTCCTCTTGATCCTCCTTATAGATCTTTTAGACGGCAATAATAGAATAATTTTTCTGTTGTTTTCCAGCTAATTATTGATCATTTAACTATTTTTAATTTATTTTTCATAAAAAAAACATTTGGTTTCAGTATATGGAAAGTACTCTTTCTTCACATTTAGACCTAATTTCTGACTTACATTTTCTAAACAAGCTACTTTGGACTAAGGGTTATTGCAAAAGATTCGATTCATCCATGATTATGTGACCGTGTTGGTCATGAAAGCTCGAATGTTAGTTTAAACAAGACTTAAAGTTATATTAATTGGACTTATTGGAGTGTTTTTTCATATTATTTGGTCTAAAATAAAATAAAAAACTTATATTTCAAATCATATAAATGTAAAAATGTCATCTATATAGTGCATTTAAAGGAATGTGTCGACACTGCAGGTTTTAACCTGAATGCTACAGCTGTATCAGATTCTGTATAGAATACACAATAGGTACAACAAACAATACAAATATTTCTGTTGCACCGAATTCAAGCCAACTCCTCATTTATCTATTGTTGATTTTTTCAATTTAAAAAATACGACTTTACTGCGGTTAAGTATTTTCTGTATTCTTTTAGAATTTATTTTATGCCAGACTTCCAAACCAAAGGTCTCGTTGTTCGCGAAACTGATGTTATAAATACTAAACAATGCAAGAGAAAATGTAAAGAATCTGAAACGAGACTATATTTTTTGATTATTGGTATATTTTTGACTGAACTATAGACTAATTTATTACTTTATTCTTTAAGCTACTATATTTTTACATTAATATGGAGAATAAAATGTTATGTCAAGTGAAGTGATCATTTTAATTTATACATATATTGCTAATTTCTATATATCATTCAATTATCAACACTATTATATATATTAAATATTTTTTAATATGCATCTATTCAATCACCCTTTTTATATTTGTATATGATATATAGTTAACATTTATAATTTTTTTGTCTGTTTTTGGATAAAAATATTATATTGGCCTTGCGATTCTCAAACAACTGTTCACCTCAGTAATCAATATATACATTGGCTGATAGCATCATTTCTAGGCTGTGTGATGGTAACACAATTCGGGAGTAAAAGAACAAAGCAGCCTAGAAAACAAATTACACTGTATACCGCGTTTGCCATCCTGGTATCTATTATGTCCTTGGCTAAACAAAACTACAAACAGCAGCTATACAACAGCTATACATCAATATTACTAATCGATAAACTAATGAAATTTATTCACCTTCTTTACATCTTAAATATAAAAATCCATATCTTTGGAAATTGAGCATATTTTAAGCTTCCTAAATAATGCATAGAGATATTGGAATAGAAAAACAATTTTTTTACGAAATGATCTATATTAATTTGTATTATATTAATATTATTATTTAACTAAAATTGAAAGTTGTTGCACTAGAATAGAATTAAAAAATCTGAATATATATATAGTAATGAAAATAACAAAAGATCAAGGCAACTTAAATATTGGCATAACAATGTACATGCATTACATAGAATTAAGCAGGGTTCATACAAAATTGTTAAAAGCAATTAAAAGACTTTTCTAAGATTTAAACAGAAATTATGTCACTAATTAGTAATATTATATCAATATATTAAACTCAAAAAATTTTTTCAGGTAGCTAAAAACACTAAGATATTATGACATAGCCGAAATATTAAAATACTATTCTAAAGCAACAAATACAATATGTAAATCAACAATTAATAAACATGTACAGAACTTTATCTAACTCATATCTGCAGTCACAGAACACTCAAACCAATTATTTAACTTATTTCAAACTCAAACTACGAATTGAAGAATAATGGACATCATAAATATCAGTAATTTTGACAAATTTTCATAAATTTCAACGCTGTTCCATATGCTAGAATGGATTAATGTAAAGCAGTTGAATTTTTTACAAATATACAAACATGCATGTATGACAGTAAGCTTTAATAAAATTGAAACATATAAGAAGTAATCTAGACCTATGGTAATAGATAGTTAGCTCTCAGCTAAGCATGTATTCTCTAAGGCTGTATAGAATACCTGAAAATGGTATAGTTTTTAAAAGTCTGTAAATCTAGAATTATTTAGACAATAATAACGAAACCTGCAATGCACAAAAGCCCATATGCACCAATATTGTATTAAACTTTTAAGTAAACCAGTCAAGGAATTAAAAAGTTACAAACCTTCCAATTGTTATGTTTTGGAAGAATTTTACCAATTTTTTTTCTTCTTCAACAACAATAAGTACTCATAAGTATTGATGGAATTTGATAAAATGTTTAATATATATTATTATCATTGTGCACTTCTTATACTCTTCACCTTTGGTATCTCTAACAGCAGGATAAATCGTAGCCAGTTTGATTGCCAATTATTATTTCGTTATCGTTTTGATATTAATAGTTTTCTTCATGATTAATACTTCAAAAATGTTCTTTCTAGCATTTGTTCCATATTTGCAGGGCTTGCAATTTTCGCTCAGGAAAAAATCAGAAACTCCTCGGATCTTATGGTTATAGTTTTGTGCAAGTTACAATACCTGACGAAATGATAGTCAAAAAACCGGAAATCCAGTTTTTACCGGAAAATTACGAGCCCTGTAATTTGGTATATTTGTATTCTTTGTTTGGAAATAAAAAATTGATGTTTTTTTGAAATAATACAAAACTATCATCAATTGAGAGGTTAATTAATAATGAAATAAACTGCATGCATTCAAAATTTAATCATTTGTAATTTAATATTGATTGAATTCTCAGGTCTATCAGTATTAAATGATTTAAAATTTACAACACTAGACAATTCTAGTAGGTCGATTATAATATAAATAATCATTATATATATATTATCATCTGATTTTAGTGCCACTATAGTGGTAAATAACTGAAGTAGAATCAAAGATGAAGGAATAGTTGGAGTAGATAGACTCCAACCACTTTTGCCAACATAAAATTTGGGGCAAAATCATACATGTGGTGGAAGAAGCCTTTATTAAAGTACTAAGTTTGGGCTGTGGCCCATACATGGTGGTAGCTTATGCAAGAGATACTGGATGAAACTTTCAAGCAGGTCAGATTTTTAATAAAGCATAATCAATCACTATATGAAATTCCTAGAATTTAAGACAGTCAAAAGTTAACCTTTTTTCGCTTTTAAAGGATTTTGAGAAAAATTTTAAACTCTAATTGAGGGTTCATTCACAATTTATAAATAAAATTTAAAGACTATTCCAAGACTCAGTGAGAAATTTCATAACTTTTGTAGGCAGCAAAACAGGAGTATGTTATGATTTAGGCAATATGTTTAAATACTATATTAAAGAAACAAGCATAAAATTCAAAACTAAAATAAATATTAAAGTGATTCAAAAATGTGCTTTTGTGTATGGTTAAGGGGCTGTCCTAAAATGATGTCATGCATCAGAAATGGAGGGAAGGTTTCCAAAGAATGTGACTTTTGAGACAAATATTGAGTGAGAATTGACACAAATAATTCACAGATGTGACAAAATTAAGAGTGAATTCTACTAAACATCTACTTTAATAAATATTGGTTATCAAAATGGAACAAAATTATGTATTATGTAAAACTTGAAATAAATAAATCCAAGCAGACATTAATAATAGGATAATTATTAAATGTACAATAACACTATACCTATTAAGAAATCATAGTTTTTATTCATCAAGAATCTCAATAAATGAAAACTATTTAATATATTGATATTCTTGAAATATATTTTTTAAAAAGCTTTTATGCTAATATCATAAATTCAAATTCTTAATCTATCAATATAATCTCTAAAATGTATTTTATAATTAATTAAATTTCAAAAAATGTTTGTATTTGATAAATTAAATATTTTATAAATCAACTTCAATTATTTATGCAAATTAAACTTAATACATTGATTAAGATACATACTATTTATTAAAAATATATATAAACTCGAAAGAATCTTTGTTGAATATTATAAGTGTTGAGAATATCTATATAAACAAAAACCTTAATAAATTCATACCAAGCTGTAACTCCAGCCACTTTAAAAATAAGACTATTAAAAAAACTCTATAAAATTTTATTTCCTAAAATTAAATTGAAACCTAAACCCACAAAGAGTGTACCAAACTTTTAATTAAATAAATGGGAGGATTAACATAAAGTTCAAATGAAAATAGCTACAACAACTTTGACCCACTCACAAATAGTTACCTGTTTTGTACTATATTTAGAATAACAGATGACATATTTGCCACATGCAATAGCATCAAAAAATACTCATTTGCCTTAAAAGAAGTAATTTACCAAAGCTTTGAGAAACACACTGATAAATGTATGATTTACACCTATATGAGCTTTGAGAAACTATGCCCTGGACCATTAAAAAGAAAATAATGGACATTATAAATTCCAAGACTTTTACTATATTTCAGACAATTCAAAGACTATTTCCTAAAATTTCAAAACTTTCCAATTTTGCAAGACACATACATTGTATATTTCTTTGATTGATTAAAATTTAAAAGTTTTGATATACATGTGAAATTATTAATATATTTTAAACTTTAAAAGTATACTACATTATAATTATTATGTCATAGCAAAATGACTATGAATATTATAGATCCTGTCTAGATCAATTAATAAAATCTAGTTTTATCTAGTCCAAATCTGTCCGGGATGAAAATTTTTAAATGTAAATAAATGTAGTAAAATTAAAACAAACAAAATTTATACTTTGATTAATATAATTAGGCTAGACAAATTTAATTTTTCTATTCAGGTTGACCATAATTTTTTTTTTAAGTCAGGAAATTTACACTAAAATGATAAAATTATTTTCATATTAACCTATTTATTTCAATCATAACAGGGAACACAAACATTTCATACTATAAAATATTTCATGATCAAAAAAATACAGTCAAAACTGGGGCATAATTCCAGGATTTTATTGCATTATTTTTGCAGAAAATTTTAAAATTAATTACATTGAGAAATTACAAAATTAAAAAGGTCAAATTGTCAATACCCACTATTTACAATTAGGACATCTGCAAATGTCTTCCCCCTCAATTTTAAGAAAATTTCAAATATTGTAAAAGTTATAGAATAGGTGCTTTTTCAACATTTAAATGTATTTTTGAATGTATGAACTAACATATTACATATTATAACTAGTATATTACAAAAGAGAATCAATTTATGTATTACATTGTTAAATACTATATAAGGGAACATCTATATATGTAAATAAAACTATTAGAAAAATACTAAGAATGTCTTACATATAATTCAAAATGTGCATTTTCACAAAATGGTGTAAATTTACTTTAAAAAGAATGATATTTTGATTGTTTTTTGCCAAACAACCAACCCTAATTTTTACTTTTACAAAAATTACAAACTGGGAAATTAAATCTATATATCCTTATGTTTATTTTTCATAGGTATAATCTTATCTAATTAACCATTTGGTAAACATCTACAGATTAACTGGTCAATCAATTGAGATGTTAAATTTTTTTCATTACTATGTTGTTTTTTATATTTGTCAATAAGATTAATGCACAATATTAGTAAATTTTAATTATTTAAATAAATTTTTTTTAAATAATAATTTACCATCTAAATATAGATTATACCAATTTAGATTTAGCCTTGTAGTTGGAAAGAAATATATCTATGTCTATAAAGATAATATTTTTGGACTATTATTACTGATAAACTATATTATTAATTAATATAATTACAGTTTTTCAATGAGTTATTAAAAAATTTGATGAAATTTTAGAAATCTGCATTAAAATTGTTTATGGTTCATATGTATATGAAGCCCATTGGTGTAATTATGACTTTGAATAATGCAATATAACAAATTGGGATGTTAATGTCTAGAAGTCACACCTTAATCATAAGTAACCAATGATTAAATAATAAAAATGAAAAAGCTTTTATACAGAATTTCTGTTAACTAATTATGGAATTACGGAAACATTTATTACATGATAGAGCTATATTAGAAAATGCTATAGAATGATTGGATGTACATGGAGAATAAACAAAATTACAATGGAAAGTACTAATAATATTGTAATGAGATTAATAATCTGTTTCCACCTTGCTTTTTAGAGATATTGGCATTTTTGTAAACAGAATTATAAATCACATTATTTTATAATACAATTATACCTATATATTATAATATATGCCATATTAGCTTATTACTATTTATTAAATATCAATGTGTTTTAATAACAGTTTTTTTTCTTTAAAAATAGGTTTTGTTTAAATATTTTTAATTTAATAATACCACATATTGATTAATTTTACAAATACAAAAAGGAGTAAGATAATTTTTGTAACCAAATGGTCACCAACATTTATAATTTATAATGTCTATTACAAAAATTTTATTTTGAGATAAATTTCTAATAATATTGTTAATTAGATAATTTAAGAAAAGCTGGCTTAGTTATATTTACAGATCATCCCAGCCAAAATATTAAAATAATAATTTCTAGCCTAGCCAAAAAAAATTATTTATACAATAAACATTAATAAAATTTTTCAAAAAAAATTATTAAGCAATTTATTACAATATCACTGGCAACAATTTTGATTCAAGTTGATAAAATTATCTTTCGAAATTAAGTTAAGTCATGAATAGAAATTGGGAACAATCATATCAAAAAATTTAAAAATAACTTCGATTTAACAAATTATTCAAGAAGTTTTAATCTGACTATACCAGATTAAAACTTCTTTAGGAACAAAACCAATATAGGTTACACAATAATAAAGAGAAAAGAATATAACAAAAAACTCATATATAATTACCATCTCCTACGTCCATAGTTTAAATGTCGATATTCAATATTATTCCAAATTAAAAAATAACTAATATGAAAAGATTTCAATAAAAATTAAAAAATATTTTATAGGGACAAAGTCTTTTAATATTTTATTTTATCTTTTTAGTTATATATATTATCATTGTAAAAATACAGCATATGATTAAATAAAATTTAATCGTTATTTCACAAATGTTAAATATTATTATTTATATGTATTATTAAAAAAATGTTTTAAATATTTCTAAGAAAATATTTCCCTCTATTAAGTAAAAGTATAAATAAAATGGAATTTAAAATTTAAGCAAAAGTACTTTATATTCTAATTTAAAACATATAACAGTAAATATTTTGAAATTCGATGACAAAATACGATGAATTTACGATATGGTAACATTTGTATGTTATCTTAGTTTTATAAACATAATTTTGCGACTAATTTGCAAGAAACCTAAAAAAAATATCGCAGTAATATCACCAGTAGCAGATTGCAGTGTACAACTTCTAATAATTATATATTGCTATATATATATCGCGAAATGATCCCTCTTGTCCACACAATAAAATAATTGCCTTTCCTTCGTCTGTAAATATACTTGTCGTAATTAAATCAACGTGCACTGTTTCACCAAGCATACGAAAATGTGAAATGATTTGTAGTGATTGGAATACATATTTATTTAGAAATCAATGCATAAAAATTGTTCCATTAAATACTATAAACAATATATTTATATTCGCAATATATTTTACTTACGGAAAAAATCAGCATGTTTTAAATAATTATTATTAAATTAATCCAATTAACCTATATAGGAGCGGCGCTACTTAAAAGTGAAACCTACATAAATGATAAACAATAGTAAATATATGTTTCAAAGAATATTGTATAGGAAATATTAAAAAAAATATATTCATACGTACACTGGCGGACTAGCGACTTCAAAATTTCTACGACCTAAGAAATGCAAAAGGGTTACTCGCTCTTAAGATTAAAATATTTTATTGATGGCGGAAGTTCAAAATTAACTCTAAGATTAGTGAAATTTTTAAATTAATCGATTAGTATTGATTGAAAACCCTCTTTAAAACAAAATAATACCTTATACAATTGAAATGCGCTCTGGACGTTTTTTTGATCAGTTTGCCGGTCTAGATAAATAATAAATAAGTCAATGCGTACGATATACATATTTTATATTTATTAGTATAACATCAATAGAAGAGATCAATAAATACATTAAGATATTAAATAATAAAATCAATAATGTTATGTACAATACATAGAATTCTATGGTACAACACGTTAATTAATAAATAATAAAAATCAATATAATATGTCCAGTATAAACAGATATAATAAGGTACGTTACGTCAGTGGGGATTAAAAAACTTCAAATTATTCTTATAGTGACTGTTAACGACGCTTAATTGAGATCGATACTCGTAACTAGCATAAACAAGACTAGTCAAGATCAGATACCATGCGCATGTAAAGGAGGATGCCATTATTACAATAAATAGCTAAACGTGTGAATTATATTATTTAATTAAATATATTTTTTATTGGTAATAATATAATTTATATATGAATGATATCATATATAAACATCGGTGGCGGAGTGACATACATATTGGGAGGTGGACGGCTGAGTTGGTATAAAGTCGCATTTACACAAGGCCGCGCGATGATGATGACATGCGTTTTTTGCAATCCCGTAATATTATGTGACCATTGCAGACTTAATATCTATTTTTGTCGTGTGAGTGCGTGAGATTTATGTGTATGCATGAGGGCAATGTTATTAAAACGTCGTTGTGTCATCGTTGATCACAGAAACGTTATTAATCTCCTTAGTGATTAAACTTAGATGAAAATGCGGTTCCTGATGAAACTAGTATTGTAATATACAATCGAATCAGTCTGTGTAACTCACGATAAAGATCTACTCCAATTTAGTAATGGATTGTAACATTTTTACATGTTGGCAGACAGAAGAAGGCGAGTTGCTGACCTCAGTGGAAAGAGGCGCTGTGTTGACCTCAGTGAAAGGAGGCGCTGTGTTGACCTCAGTGTAAGGAGGCGCTGTGTTGACCTCAGTGGAAGTACGCGCTGTGTTGACCTCAGTGGAAGAAGGCGTGTTGCTGACCTCAGTGGAAGGAGGCGCTGTGTTGACCTCAGTGAAAGGAGGCGCTGTGTTGACCTCAGTGAAAGGAGGCGATGTGTTGACCTCAGTGGAAGGAGGCGCTGTTTTGACCTCAGTGGAAGGAGGCGCTGTGTTGACCTCAGTGAAGGGAGGCGCTGTGTTGACCTTAGTGGAGGGAGGCGCTGTGTTGACTTCAGTGGAGGGAGGCGCTGTGTTGACTTCAGTTTAGGGAGGCGCTGTGTTGACTTCAGTGTATGGAGGCGCTGTGTTGACCTCAGTGGAGGGAGGCGCTGGGTTGACCTCAATGGAGAGAGGCGCTGTGTTGACTTCAGTGTATGGAGGCGCTGTGTTGACCTCAGTGGAGGGAGGCGCTGTGTTGACTTCAGTGTATGGAGGCGCTGTGTTGATTTCATTGTATGGAGGCGCTGTGTTGATTTCATTGTATGGAGGCGCTGTGTTGACTTCAGTGTATGGAGGCGCTGTGTTTACCGCAGAAGTGGAGTGTGCTGGTACAGAGAAAAAAAATCCGACATTTTCTTGGTAGATACTGCATCTACTAAGAAGTTTTGTGACTTTCTTTCATTTATTTGCTGATCCAGACAATTTTATTTTCATATCTAAAATATACATACAAGTGAATGAAATAATCACTTTTTTGTCATAACTTTGTAAATAATGAAGCTACATTAACAAAAGTTATACCATTTGAAAATCAATTAAAATTATAATTTCTGAAATCTAAATTCTGAATATTTGAAGCGTTCAAAGAAACATTAGAAAAATGAAATGAATGACTGTTCAAACAACATACAAATTTCAAATTCGTCCTTGACAGTCATTAAAAATTCATTTAGGAATGAAGACACCCAGGCTCCGAAATTCTCTATAAGAGAATCATACTCACCGGAAGTTTTACGAAATGTACATTTAACATCTAAGTAACTAATATCCTTTATTTGCAGACAAATGCCTCTTTATTCTTAAGTATATGTTAATAAAATTCAGATGGACTGAATTATTTATAAAGATTGAATATTGTTTCTTTAAAAATTAGCAAAGTTGGTTATTTTCTTCTTGAAATATTGATTTTTTGGAGGAAAATACGATA
>JAUZNC010003252.1:26080-38010 GCA_034780395.1 Vannuccia rotundouncinata | reverse complement strand
TTTTCAGCGAATAGAAATGCAGATAACACGTTTTTGAAAATCTGAAATTTAACATACCGTCGGTAAAAGGTTAATGGCATATTTCTATCTTTTTTTCATTGTTATAAAAAATATCAAACCATCATATTCAGAATTAATACTATGACCATATCTTCAAACTTCATTTGCCTACATTTTTAAAATGTTGAATACAATAGTTTGCCTTATAGATGTCGATATACACTTGCTATTTTAATTTCAGGCATCACATTATAATTTAAAGAATTACATGCTAATATATTGGTTCATGTGAGGATCAACAAAATAATTTTAATATTTATTTTGTCTCATTTTAAAGTAAATCTTTTAATCAAGTTGGATCAACTGTTGATTTATGCCCATAATACTTCTTCTTATGGGTTTTATTAAACCAACAATAATTTTCAATATATATATATATATATCTTGAGAAAAACTGGCAAACAAACAGTGAATGTAATTTGTATGGCAATGGGTCCTATTACTATTTATATTCCAATATTAATACAATTATTGCGATATTTATTACTTACTATTGGAATGTTTGTATGATGTTTGTATGATGACAATGATGAAAATATCAATTAATATTCATATGACAATGGTTAACTCATCTATTAATGTTGTATGCCAAGGGTTAACAAATCTATTAATATTCATATGACAATGGTTAACACATCTCTTAATGTTTGTATGACAAGGGTTAACACATCTATTAATGTTGTATGACAAGGGTTAACACATCTATTAATGTTGTATGCCAAGGGTTAACACTTCTATTAATGTTGTATGCCAAGGGTTAACAAATCTATTAATATTCATATGACAATGGTTAAAACATCTCTTAATGTTTGTATGACAAGGGTTAACACATCTATTAATGTTGTATGCCAAGGGTTAACACTTCTATTAATGTTTGAATGACAAGGGTTAACACATCTATTAATGTTTGTATGACAATGGTTAACAACTCTATTAATGTTTGTATGACAATGGTTAACACTTCTATTAATGTTTGTATGACAATGGTTAACAACTCTATTAATGTTTGTATGACAATGGTTAACACTTCTATTAATGTTTGTATGACAAGGGTTAACACATCTATTAATGTTGTATGCCAAGGGTTAACACTTCTATTAATGTTTGTATGACAAGGGTTAACACATCTATTAATGTTTGTATGACAATGGTTAACAACTCTATTAATGTTGTATGCCAAGGGTTAACAATTCTATTAATGTTTGTATGACAAGGGTTAACACATCTATTAATGTTTGTATGACAAGGGTTAACACATCTATTAATGTTTGTATGCTAACAAATAAAAGAAAAGAAAACAGAGTGAATAATTGAGGTAGGTTGGTAATTCATATAAAGAAAAAGCCTATCAATTATTTTGTTGATTGGGAATCAAAACATAAAGTTTTTGGTACATTTTATGAAAAAATATTGTGCATATAATATTGTTCAAATATTTTATGTTTAAATGAAAATAAATATTATATAATGAACAAAATATATACCTTCATAATTATAGAATATAAGGTTTCATAATAATAATTAAATTATCAAATACATTTTATTTGTAATATTAATATGAATATTTATAATAAATTAGAGATATAGTCCAGACATTCTGGCAAGAAAATGTGGACAAATTGCTAAAAAAAGTTTGACGATTGATTATGGTACATATACGTCTCAACTGACACCTCTTTCAAAGTCCCAAAAACCCCAGTGTCCAATTTTTTTAGTTGCTATTTTGTGTTTTCTTATATTAACGAATAAGAGTAACATCTTTGGATTTTGAATGAATTTTGAGGAAAATAAACGTATTATTCATATTTTCTAAACTTTAAAAAAATTGTTGCTTATAATTTTATTTATCTAAGTGTTTTCTACATATTACAAGCAAAAATCATATAAATATATTGCAATGCTTACTTTCAGATACATTTTATATACAACAGCTACTTTCATTTTCTTCGTCAATTTTAGCATAAAAAACGGCTACATAGACATACTAGACTAGGTCTATTCAATTCAAATGTATCTGAAAGTTAACAATACAATAGTATATTTATATGATTTTTGGTTATTATATATAGAAAAATCTTAGATGAATATAATAATAAGGAACGATTATTTCAAAAGTTGTGAAAATATGAATGAATATTACGTTTATTTGCTTTAAAATCATTATTTTCATCAAAATTTACCTAAAACCATAGATATTTTTCCTATTCTTTAAAATGGGAAAACACAAAAGTAGCAATAAAAAAATTTTGACAATGGGATTTTTGAGACTTTTCAGAGGTGTTAGTTGAGAAGTATATCTACCATAATCAATCGTCAAACGTAATTGTTAGAAATTTCTCCACATTTTCGTGAATTTTTAGTCAGAATTACTGGATTAATAATGATTTAATCCTATTCCAAATTTTTTTATGGAATAAGACCGGCATTCATTATACAACTAAAGATAGGTATAGTATAATCCAATAGCCTGCATTATACTTATTTTTTCCTCATTGGTTACTATTATAACCACCTCCCATTTTATTGGTTGAAGTTTCATTAGAAAATATTTCCGTTTAACTTTCACAACAACTAATGTTCTAGATAATATTTTAAATCAAAATGGATAACAAAACCAAATGGTTTGTTATTTGTTTAGTGTTACTAATATTAATTGTGTGTATCTTTGTCACAACATCGATAATGTTTTTCATACTCTACTTGCACCAAGACGAGCCAACATTTGAAAGTAGCAAGTGTCGCAGTGTGGACTATCGTCGTGCCGGCCATGAAATCATTGGCTTGGTCAGCAAAGACAGCAAGCCTTGTGACAATTGGTATAGTTTTGCTTGTGGAGGATACCAAAAAGCCGCCGAGTCATCATGGGAAGTGCTACGTCGATATGGAATGAGATCGTACTCAGACGTGGTCGCTAAAATTGAGAAGGGCCACTACAACTATTTAAAAAACAATGACAATAATTCCACATCTCAAGTCTGGTTCAGCGATGCAAAAGAATTATTCGAATCGTGTGTGTCATCGGGTAATTGGGATGCTGCAACTCGTTTGGCGAACATTGAAAAACTGTTCTACACTTTCAATTTCTCCTCCGACTCTTTGCATTCTCTATCACTCTATGTAATTCTAACAAAGTTTCAGAAAATTGGATGGCCTGTGTTTTTACAGGTACAAAGTGCTCAAAATCCTCAGGGACACTGTCCAATAATATCAAATACAGAAGGCCATGTGTGTTTTTCCTTTATAAAACCAATTCTGAACTTAGAGAGCAATCCAAATGATATCGTTAGCAATCAACCCTTTATGTGGCGATCAAAATTACGACAGTTACTGCGATATTTCCCCGTTGAATCACAACTATTACAGTTTCTTCGGAATTCAACAAAAGTGGTGGTTGAAATACATACAGACATGATTCGATTGAATTCCGAGTACGTCGATATGTTTCACTCTCATGTTAAAGATCTCAATAACAGTGAATATCGTTCCAGGTCTTGGAAGTGTTTGGATTCGCACAGGTCTCTCAAAACGTATATAAACAATATTGCTTCCCAATTGAATCGAAAAATTGGTTTTGTTGAAGATGCAGATCTAATCTGTGCAATATACAAATATTTCTCCAAAAGGAAGCCGGTTGATGTGTTAGCATATTTTACATTGGACTCTTTTCTTCGAATGAATCTTCTAATACCGTCTAATATTGCAATGTTTTCATTTTTTCATCAACGAATATCTGATTCTGTATTCTATTTAATGCATGATGGTCATGATGTTCATGAAACTTATCGACGATGCATTCATTTCACTTATAGTTTTTATGGTAAAGGATTTAGGACAATACACAATGCTGCCTGGTCTAATTCATCTAACCAGGTAAAAGCTAGAAATATCTTAGAAGATGTAAAGTTTGTTCTATTGAAGAATATAAAAGAATCCACTTGGCTATCATCTGATACTGAATCAAGCTTTCTATATATTTTTCAAAATACGTTTAAACAATTTGATGAAATGGTTAATGGATATTCTGAAGCAGAATGGTTTCCAACAATAAAATCTGAAAGCCAGGGCGATTTTCTGAGAATCTTATCGCAGTTAAATGTTGCTGTTGACGATCATGCAAACGAAATTACACCGATAAATATTCGTTTCATTTCCAATTCAGAATTCAAGATGTATCGAACGTTTTTTCTTGACGGACTTCTGTTTGATAACTTAATTCGGTCGAGTTACCCTACCTACTGGAACTATGCCGTATTTGGTTACCTCCTTGCCTATGAATTTGGGTATCAATTGGAGACGAATCATGCCAGCATCCTTCGTGGACTGGAGTACAACTTCGCAGACTCCGACTCAGAGTCCGTTTATCTGGTCAAACGGCAGTGCTTCCTCAATCTCTTCTCCCACGTGAAGAAAATTAATCGAAAAGATGAGGAACTTTTTTTAGCTAGCGACATTGCTGACATCATTGGAGTATCTGCGTCTTACCAAGCACTGGAGCATTCGGTAAAAAGTGATCAAGCCGCCTGGAGTGACCTCCATTGTGGCGGCGACAATTTCAACTACCGTCAGCTATTCTTCCTTCGAATAACTCAGTTCTGGTGTGAACAGATGCTGCCTTGGCAGTACAAGGAGTTTTATAAATTCCATTCGCAGCTGTCACAGTTCACAAGTCCGGGCAAGTACCGTGGGGCCGGAATACTCACCACTGTGTCCAAGCTTCGACGAGCATTTTCTTGTCCTATGAATAAATATGAACAATCGTCGACCTGTAGATTTTGGTGAATATGGTGTCATCATCGTTAACTGTTTTTTAGGCACAATCAAGTCTGGTTTCATATAGTTTTTGTGCATTGTATTATAGTTTTCAGTTTTATAGGAATAATTGATTTTAATCAGCTTTTCAAATTATAATTTAAAAAAAACTGGTATGTATGATTGATGGCCGTTTGTAATTACTTTTTATAATCTTTCTAGTAATTTTATAGAAATGTTACACTTTTAAGGATATATATGATGAGTTTTTTTGACATTTATAGTTTTGTTATAATGAAAATTTTCGTTTTGATTTTATAATTTTTAATTTTGTTTCTAGGTACCTATTAATAAGCACATAACTAAGCTTTAATTTATTGTATATAATATTTTAATCGATATGTTTACTTGTGAAAACATTATATTTTAGATATTTAATTTGAGCACTTTTAATATTATTCATTTATTTTTTAAGTAAACTGGGCTATCCAAAAAAATTGAAATATATATTTATTTAATTTAAATAATATTAATTTTAATGATTGGGTGTATAACTAATTTATAACTAATTCTTACAATTACTATAGTCACAAAATTAATAAAATTATAGTTTTTTAATGGATATTTAACTTATAACCAAAAAAACTATACCAATTTTTTAAAAATAATTAAAATAATATTAATATTAATTTTTAATTTTAAATTCTGTTTATATATTAAAATTTAATTAAAACTTAGAATTATTCAATATTTTATATTAATTTCTGAATTTACAATTGTACCAACGTTTTAAGTTATGATCGTTAGTTGGAATTCATATATTGCGGCAAACGAGTGACGGAAACTTTTTATAGTGTGATTATAATTCTCTACCTCAACTATACGGATATCTGGTTTTGCTACAAGAGCCAGAACTGCATCTGCGCATCCCCAAGTAATATATGCAGCACCTGTGCGGGAAACATGCAACAAATACACCATAAATGTCATACTTATTTATAAATTCCTTACAAATTATGGGAGTAAATACCGACCGAGATGTTTGCCTCCTTATCTATATATACAATTTTTCTGAAACTGCTTTTTGTATCTTCTGATAAACTTTCTACCCTTTAGTTTACATTTTCTATCTTTCGGTCTTAAAAAACGAGAGGAAAGAAAATTTGTAATTCATTGGATCGATATAAAGAGTTTGTATAGTTTAAGATAAATTGTAGAATGATGTTTTGCTTTATTGCTGTTATAGTTGGCGTCGGCTGGAACATGGCTTCCTTGTTTGGAAGAAATGTTCCTACAAATTGAGGCATTCAATCAAATAAAGAGAACTCCATTGTATGAGTCGACCTTTCCTGCAATTTTAAATCACAAAATAGATTTTAGCAAAGTAATTCGCTGATTGATATGTTTTTTTTATTGAAACAAATTAAATTTGAGATTTAGAATTAATTGAAAGAGAAAAATCATCGTCATTATAATTATTATATTTTTCTCATATTTTTAGTTATTTTGGAATATTCAAGATATAGTACAACTAATGGATGTCTTGATGGGTAATTTTAAAATGTGTTACTGCTACTTTATATATTTTGTTAATTTTACTATTTTGGTTACGTTATATCGCAAATGTGAGAACAAGATAGATTGTACTTTACTTATGAGATGCAATAAAAAGCCTATCTCAATTTTTTATAAATATAACAAAATAAAACATAGAATATTTCAATTAATAAAGCTTTTGTAATAAAACTAACTGTAATAAAATTGAATAAACTTATTTAGACACAGTTTTGAATGCTTATTTCGCGTCATGGATACAATTTAGAAAGGTTATTTCGCGTCATGAATACAGTTTTGAATGCTTATTTCGCGTCATGGATACAGTTTAGAAAGGTTATTTCGCGTCATGGATACAAGTTAGAAAGGTTATTTCGCGTCATGGATACAGTTTAGAAAGGTTATTTCGCGTCATGGATACAGTTTAGAATGGTTATTTCGCGTCATGGATACAGTTTAGAAAGGTTATTTCGCGTCATGGATACAGTTTAGAATGGTTATTTCACGTAATGAATACAGTTTAGAATGGTTATTTCGCGTCATGGATACAGTTTAGAATTGTTCTTTTGTCCCATAGATATGCCCGTGGTTCTTGAACTTCGTCAACTATCTGAAGATTCTTTAACCGGGGCCCTTCTCGCTTACTTTGACACAAACGCTCGCGATCTCTTCTGTCCTTTGGAAGATCCCACTTCAGACTCGAGGATGTTGGTTATGGCAAGAACCGTTGACTTTCCGGTGAGTTACACTGCTTGTTTTTTGATTAAATGTTTTCAAAATAATTTAATTAAAAATTTATGCCTATGTAGATAGTATCAAAATAAAGAAGTTCTAATATTCCAATAATTCGAATCTAATGAATAATCATTTGAATTCATATATCATATATATTAGTATGTTGCATAAAATATGTTATATATTACTTACAATACTACTTATTTTAACAAGTAGTATAAAGATAATAATGTTCAATATTTCAATCACTTGCATATTTTATTTTAATTTACTTATAAAAACTATCTAAATATAAGAAAGTAGTTTAAATGATTTGTTTTAACAAATAATATTTGCGTAGAACGGTCATAATTTTAAGATAACAATATAAAGTATTTTATTATTGCGCCATATGTGTTTAGGGCCATCCTCCTCGTCTAGATTTCTCCTCCTGCACTATTATCGATGAAGAGATAGCAGGAAGGAATTTTCATTCGAAACCTACCAAACGTTCTGTTGCTAACAATACCCCCTCTTCACCGTCTGACTTGGTCCTACACTGTCACCATGTCCACTCGTCACATCCTCTTCAACCAGAAGACGAAACCTTTTCCCCTTGTTGTCTACACAGGAATGTTTCAGTTAGTTCTTATACCTACATTTGTATTTGATTAGATAAAACAGTATAAATATAACATTATAAAATAGAATGATAAGAACAGTAACATTGGACAATCGATGTTTTGTATTTTTGGTGTATATATTTATTTAGAAAGATATTTGAATTATTAAATTCCAATTTTTCCAAAATTTCCATTCATATTTGTGGTAGTTACTGACTCATCGTGTGATATTTGAAAATATCAATATAAGAGAGTGTCCGATCTTGAAATAATGGGTTTTGTTTTATGAATGAGTCCTCATCTGCTTCAATTAATTGTAAGGATTCAGAAGTGGTGCGGTCAGGTTTCTGAGGGTTGGTTTCAACTTCTGTGTTCGTATATTAAAGCGTTTCTGTTTTTCGGGGAATTTAAAACATACCGTCGGTAAAAGGTTAAACGCTAATTTTATTTTACCAGATTTTGAAATTCTTTTTTAAATTTTGCCAATGACGGTAGATAAATAAATAAATTGTATTGTAATTTGAAGTATAAAATATAAACCAGTATGATATTTAGATTTTGAACCATTTTAAAATGACTGATATTAACTAATTAAATAATCTGTTTATCTATAATTGTCTATTACTTACATACTTTGAAGTATTTATATTTAATTTTATTTATTATCTTGAAAAAGGAAAATTGTATTTTAACTGAAACGAATTTAACAAGTAGAATTATGGTTAATACTTAGCTAAGTACATTAACATATTCATAAAAATGTATTTAATTTCAATTTATTTAGTGAGCTAACATAGGTTTTATAAAAAAATTAAAACATAAACAGGATATTTTTTACTTAATTTAGTTTTTTTAATATATATATATCTAGATTTTATTAATATAACAGTAATGTCATTTACAACGTTATTTATATAATAATGTTAACGATATCTATAAGCAGAACAATTCTTGATCGTTTATAGAACAGGAGTTGGCTTGCATTCGGTGCAACAGAAATATGTTTTTGTATGAGGCATAATACAACTGTTACATTCAACAGTAGTTTCGACACATTCTTACAAATGTATTACGTATAACACAATTTTAGAATTATACAGTTATGTAAAATGATACTTTTTGATTATATCACACTTTTTTATATTGATCATTATTTTCGTTGACGTACCTCATTACTATATTCATAATATCATAATTTTTTGTTAAATTTTCTGCTTTGAAGTACTAAATGAAGTACTAAAAGTGTTAAATGATAAACAGTAAAATAGTGAAAAATAGTGAGAAATAACTAAAAATCATTTGATAATTGTTGAATTTTTAATCAACGAAATATTTAGATTTTGTAATAAATTGATATTAATTATTTCAATTGATCAACTAGAATGATCGAGTTTTTAATTAATTTATTATATACATAATTATTAATGACTAACACTCAAATTATACTGTTGATAAACATAAAGTCACTCCACTTATCAGCGGTTCAATGGTATTCAAAATTTCAACAAAATCAGATTGTTATGCTTCAGACATTAAAAGTGATTATGATAAAAAGAAAAATGAAAAGTTGTACAATTTTGTATATTTTTAAATGTTTAAATTGTAAATTATCCACCGAATTTATTAAAAGTCTGTAAAAGTCTAAATTAAAAGATATTCAAATATAATTTTAATGTGCATGGACATTCTAATATTGTTGTATTGTTTTTGGTCTACATTGTTTAGTTTTATTTACAGTTAATTTTAGTTAAACATATAAATCACTCTATTATAATCTTGCCTTGATCCAATCGTACGATTTTCTCGTAACATATGTTGTCGTCAGTCAATTGGAGTAAACAGCAATACACTTGAAGAGTAACTTTTAATTATTATAACGGGTGTGTGTGTGTATGTGTGGCGTGAGGTCCTTTAGTATTGTAAATAAAAGTTTAGAAACGTTCTTATAGATATGCAATATAGCATTAAAAATTTTGTTTATTAAAAGTGCTTTTTTAAAAAACATTATGACCTCTCCTGGGAATTTCCTTGCAAGGGTTATGGAACTAAAATACATAAAGGTTTGTCAGTGTCTTAAATCAGTGTCTCAAATTAGTAAACATGTTCTATTTTTAGAAGTGTAATTGCAGTTGCTTTTTAAAGTATAATCTAATGATTGTAATCTCTAGGAAAGATCATAGCTGTGCTGAAGTTATGTTTGTGTCAATAAATAGTATTATTAAATTAATAAAAAATAATTAATGGCTCATCGAATGAAACATTTTAACAGAAATTGATCATTGTTCTAAACATCAAAACTACTGTTATCGTTTTAATGTGTTGTTTCTTCGAATATTAATTGTTTAAATTTTTCTATTCCTTAAATGTGACCAATTGCTTTTTATTTTTGTTTAAATAATTTGTTTTAATGAATGACATTATTTTTATTTGAACTCTAAATACTTTAAAGAGAAATAACTATACATTAACGCATTCAATGTGTCCCAAGCAATTTAATTAAAGTGTCGTGCAGCTGTTGCAACAGTCTTGCAGAGAGAAATATCCAATTTAACAGCCAACAGCCGATAGTGAAATTATAGATCCATATGGGTTTAATATATCATGTCTACTTCTAGACGGATCAAAAATACTCCAGAGAAGAGGATCCGGGCAGACAAGAAATCAGTACACAGTGAGCTATCCATATTTTATGATTCACAGAAGTATAAGAGAGATTTAGGATCATGTTCTACATTTTTATTGTATAAATTGACATTATCTCAAATCGCTAGTAGGTAGTACGGTAGTACGTTGTTAGCTCTCTATATCTAATAGCATAGCGCGCTATACTGTATTTTAAAACTTTAACAAACTAGTCATTTAAGCCTCGACTTAATCAGGAAGCCAAATTTCATGCACGTTCCCATTACAGACATCGAAATATAAAGTTTAAAAAATCGTATATTTTCGTCATTATTTATTCTTACTCTTCGGAACCAATTTTGATAAAATGTTCAAAATACATTGGAAATGTCCTAAAGATGAGAATTATAATTTTTTTTAATGAAGAAAATGTTGTTAGGGGCCTCAATTTCAGCAATAACAGTTGTAAGGTTTTTATTTAAACACTTTTTAATATTTTTTTTACGATTTGACGTTTAATTTATTAGAATGGCTTCAAATGAATTAATATACCAATTTTCACAATCATACCTATACTGAAACGTTAAATTAAAGGTTCAAAGACATATTCCCACTGTAGTTTCTTAGTAAAACCTGCACTTTTATCATCCATAGACATTTAATTGTTAATCATAGACAGTCCCTCATTTCAATAGTTGAAAATTAAAATCTTTATAATACATCAAATAATTCATTGAAATCTTAATCAATAATCAACTACATTACTGAAATGCACAAAGATATGAAAACATTAATATCGTAATAATATTTATCTAGATTGAAAAATAAAAAATTTAAAAATAAAATATAATTACGATATCAATTATGTATAGAAATGCGTTTTTTAATATGTAGCTATGAACATGAAATTTATCTTACTGAATAATTCAAGGCAGCTCTACTCAATGGGACAAAATTGATTAGTTTAGTCAAGTCCTATAATAACGCACGCATTATCCTATGTCGATCATGAGAAAGACATATAAATAAAATAATGTATGTATTCAACAAAATTGGGTGATATTATTATTAGCCAAAGGGGCAAAAGTGTGTTAGCTCATACCACAGAAGAAAGGATATTACATAAATTGTGTTTGCTCCTACAAAATTAATATCTGGTTAAGACTAACTACGTTTTATAGAAACTATTTTAGTCTAATTGCTAACTTGATCCTAGTAGAAACAATTTTATTATATTACTATAACTAACGTAGTATACTACTACTTATTACAATCTCCATGTTAGATAACTGATTATGTCGAATATTATTATAATTAAAAAAACGTAATTACTTCAAATCTTATATATTTTCACAAGAGCAAACACAATTTATAATATATCATTTGTTTTGTGGTATGGGCTGACACACTTTTTGCCATTTTGGCTAATAATATATTTAGTATATGAATTATTTTTAAACATGCATTATTTGAGATTTTTTGAATTAAAAATAAATAGATTTTTCTATATTAAGTTAGAATATTATGAATTATCATAAACTATAGTCGCATAATTTGAAGTTAAGAATGATACTGAAAGTTTAATAATTTCGTCTAAAAAATTACATT
>JAUZNC010003252.1:0-21296 GCA_034780395.1 Vannuccia rotundouncinata | reverse complement strand
AAGCGTTTCAAACATATTCACTTTTTTAAACAATTTAGAAGAAATTTTATAGTTCAATATTTTGATATGAATAAAATTACCAAATAATAAAGTTTCTACAGAACTGTTAACTGTTTCACCAGTTGTTTTACTTCATTATAGAGAGCTACGAAAAGAAATCCTGGTTTCTGCAACAATAAATACATAAAAGTAAGAGTTTAGTGATGTGTATGGGAGGTAATGTGAACATGTAATAGGTTTAATTATAATACAATACCTTTTGTCAATTTATCTTAAAACGAAAAACAATGTCTTCTTTCAGAAAGGAGCTTCTGTAAAATCAATTGGTCAATATCGGAACCAGGTGAAGCACGCACACAATTCTATTATTTTCTTTCAAAATTATTAGAGTGATTAAATCAAAAATTTATTCTTAATAATTCTATTACATATTTTTCGTTAGTAGACGTAGATACCTTTTGGAGTTTTACGATAAATTGAAGCTTGTTATAATGATATTCTTATTGTGCTGCCCTTTCACATCAATGAAAAATTAATTAAATAGATAAATGCAAATAACAAATAGTTTAGCTTTTGTAATAATAATAATAGTGATTTAATTTTTTTTCTTTTTTTAATAATAGTTTTTCTCAAGTTTTCTCTAATTAAAAGTACACAATTAAAAATAACAATTTTTATAGTTTTTAAAGTTAAATTTCTAATGATGTCCTCTTTTTACTTTTGCAGAAAGTCAATGATTTTATTACAAATAGACCCCCGTTTATAGTAAGAAAGGTAACGCTATAAAAGTGAATATTTTGTTGAAATCATCATTCTCTGTCATCCATAATTGTTTCGTCAAACAACTTTTGTTTTACAATATAGAGCTTTCTATAGAATGTGAGACCCTCATAATCACCCTCTGTGTAGTATATTTAAATCTCACCACAAAATGATGCGACCGTATGATTGTAGAAATACCTCTTCTCTCTTATCTCCATACCAAATACTACTCACATTTTCGCACAGAGAGATGTGTCAAAAGAATCTCCAAACGCACATCAAACGTTGTGGTATAGTTGTCTATAAACAAACTTCTTGAGCAATTTATGAATTCTACTAATTTTATCTCTTCAGTAGATTGTGTTTGTTTGTACATTTGAAACTTAAAAAAAGTTAATTAAAATGTTTAGAATATTTCAAAAGTTTTTTATAAGTATCCTAACGTGTAAAATTACTGAATAAAAGTATTTTATAATGTTGTACCTATATTAACAATATTACAGAAACTGTGTTTGTCAATTAATAGAAATTTATTTTGGAATAATCTTTTATTGGGATGTTAGGGTATTTCTATTCCTATAATAATGTACATGAAGTATAATAATACATTTAAATTTCTGTATTGCAGGTAGATGTCAATTTAATTGGTAGAATACCAACTGATAAATACCCAGAAAAATATTTGTATGAAGAGCTAATCTCCCCTTCTAATTTTCGGCTAAGACATGATTACAGTAAGTCAAATATATAAAAATATATACTTAACATCATCATTAATAGTATGGCATGAGTCTTTATACAATCCCGATCGATATTCGACTCTGATTGGTCCATCAACTTCCTGCTTTCAGAAAAAATTGAATTTGTATCAAATATTGTACATTTTTCGTATAAAATCTATATTTAAAAGAAATGGTGATGCGAATTGACAAAATAAAAAATTATCCAAAATTTATAATTTACCGAAAAAGTCATGGGATTAAAATAATCCAAAGATTTAGAGTATCGATTATGGTAGTAAGACTCCTCCCACTATACTATACTTCTACATGATTATATTCTAAATTTAGTATACTTATGTTAATAATACAAGATCAAATATAATTGTTTAGATCAATACTCACAATCAGAGAGGAAATCCCACAGCACTCAAAAGTCAGTTTCCAAATCACCTCACCGATCCCCGAAACATTTTTCATCTCCTACAATTACTCATCCATCAAGACATCATCCATCATCTCCTACATCAAGACATCATCCATCATCTCCTACATCAAGACATCATCCATCATCTCCTACATCAAGACATCATCCACCAAGACATCATTCATCATCTCCTACAAACACTCATCCATCAAGACATCATCCATCATCTCCTACATCAAGACATCATCCATCATCTCCTACAAGACATCATCCACCAAGACATCATCCATCATCTCCTACATACACCCATCCACCAAGACATCATCCATCATCTCCTACATCAAGACATCATCCATCATCTCCTACATACACCCATCCACCAAGACATCATCCATCATCTCCTACATACACCCATCCACCAAGATATCATCCATCATCTCCTACAAACACTTATCGATCAAGATATCATCCATTATCTCCTACATCAAGACATCATCCATTATCTCCTACATCAAGACATCATTCATCATCTCCTACATCAAGACATCCTCCTACATCACCAAAGCGTACATTTAATAAATCTAAATTTTCCGAAACAACCGACCAAAGAACTTCAAAAACAAATTCGCCATTGAAATCTTCCCCCACGCATAATTATTCTTCGAAAACGAGAAAGAGTTCAAAAGGCACACGCAGTCATCCTTCTGAACACCCAAATATTCCAATGAAGACATACAAAGTCCAAAGACACCATCACGTTTATGACGATGAACCATTCTGTCAACTTAACCGACCTCCATCACAAAACAAGTCTCCACAAAAATTATATAAAAAGAAAATATTCAACGATCACACTACACAATTTGGTCCATATAGAGAGAATGCCTTTGATCCAAAACTATTTTTGAATCGCCCCATTAAACCAGATCCACTCCACAACAGGCCGCATAAACGAGGTTACAGCCACGAAATTATTGATGACGTTTTCTTAGACATGGGAAACTATTCAAATGACAAAAATGGGGCTAATGTTAAAAACTCTTTTAAATACAAAAACACTCCTGGTAATATCGATCCGGCGGAATATCGTGCAAAAGACTCCCCAAGAAGAAGTCCTCTCAACCATAACAGTCCTAAGAGGAATAACACACGGATAGCATCTGAAAAGCAAGCGGGAACCTCTCCAATGACGTCATCATATCGCAACAAGAACAGTCCAAATTCTTCTCTCTTTCATCGTCCCACAAAGTATGGCTGTTCTCCATCCCCAATTATGGACGTGATAAATAGTCGGAGTGTCCTCAAAATGATTGATCATGTCGCAAGATCTCAGGTTGGTCATCCCCTCTTTTCCCAATTATTTAAATATATCGTTATTGATAAAAATTAAAAACGATTTAAAAATATAGGTTCAAAAATAATTAAGAAAATTAATTTTTCAAGCTTTAGATTTAAAACCTTCAGTGCAAATTCATTCATACCAAAATTTGCGCAAAAATACAAGTGCAACGCAACATTTCAAAGAATATAGTCCTAGTTTTTAATAAAAAAAATTATTTTCAATTTAGCACAATGGATATGCTAAGATAAATATGTTTATTATAAAATCTAACTTGAAACAATACAATTAGCATTAGTATCAGGGGCGTCCCCAGGGGGGGTGGAAGGCAAACGACCCCCTCTCAAAGTGACCAAAATCGGGAAATGTAGTCAATTTTAAGTGTGTAGTCATAATTAATTTAGTGCACTCTAATTATGTCTAAAACTCTAATCTCTATATGTGAACGAGAAAGCGAACACTCATAAAATTCTTAAGTAGTATTTTTAGGAAAAACAATAAATCGACCCCCCTTTAATAAATTCTTGCGACGCCCCTGAGTATTGAAACATTTTTCTTGGTAACATTTTTCTATTAAATGTGTTATTAACAATGATAATAGATAATAATTTAATAAAAACACACCACAAAAACTGTTTGTTATAAAAGTAGAAGTAAATATTTCCTTTTTAATCTTGTTTGTCATATTTTTTGATTCTACTCTATTTA
Source organism: Vannuccia rotundouncinata (assembly GCA_034780395.1). Classification (NCBI taxonomy): domain Eukaryota; kingdom Metazoa; phylum Platyhelminthes; order Proseriata; family Coelogynoporidae; genus Vannuccia; species Vannuccia rotundouncinata. Next base: position 17,341 of record JAUZNC010003252.1, on the reverse strand, counting down.
TCGTGTCATTTGTTTCCAAAAAATCAATAGATTCAGTTTTAGGTGAAGGAAATTGTGCTTTGGAAAAACAAACACAGCTGAATTTTCAGTATGTATCTCTTATTTTCACAACAACTGCAAATTGAGAGAACTCTTTAAAGAAATTCATGTTTACATCGTCAACAATTCACATTTTGATCAAGATACACATAATGCAAACTTTCAATCATAAAGATTAAATTCATATAATAGAGTTTTATAGTTTTCATTTACTTCAGAAGTTTAGCATAATTTTCAAAAAACAGAAATATTTTCAAATATTTTTAATCGCAAACGACCCATTTTTATGACGTGTTTCAGAAGTTTCTGAAGTTTTAGAAGTTTTTTATTGTTTCGTTTTAGAAGCGGCCACAGTTTGCATTTTTTTGAAGATTCTTAGAATCCGCAATTATAGAATTTAAATACTATCTTAATACTATTTTAAAAATTGGTTTGATTGGAATTATGAACTAAAGCTAATTTATTTATCATTCATGTATTTGTTTCACTTAAAAAATGTAATTTATTTTAATTAGCCATGATTGAATCAAAAATGATATGATTACATTTTAGATTAAAATTTAATTTTGATTTTATAAATAATTCTGATTGCATGAAAGGTATTAAAGTATAGGTACCTAACTGTTTAATGCTACTATATTTAATGATCTATAGTTTAAAAAGTAATTTATAATTTATAAACTTTTTAAAATGAAATTGACAGTTTGAAAAGTTTTTTTGTGTCATAATATTTTATTTTTTAATTTTAATATACTACGTGCTGCAATATTTTTTTATTATTCGTTGTTATTCCTTTGTGTGTTGTAACAAAATAGGACATTAGAAAGAAGTGAATAATATAAGAAGAAATAATTTTAAGAACAATATTTACAAAGTATATGGGGCAAAATTGTAAAATCAATATTGCTTTATTATTTGTCCAATGATACAAATATGTGTTACAATAATATTTCAGGTTTCCAAACAGCTCAAACTAATATTCCAAACAGTTCAAACAACAACAACTGAATATAAACTATTGTTTTAGTTATTCCTGCACTGTTTCCATGGAGTCTCTTATCAGTACTATTTAAATTATCTTCATAAGAATCGATTTGTCTTTAGAATGTTTGCAAATTCGTATTATAGGTTTATAATACGTTAAAAATAATACGTATAATATGTTAAAAAGCTGTAATCAATGTCTTAATACACTACCTTTAATCGGTTATAAAACATTAATTAACTATGATGTCTAGCTGTGGGATAAAAGAAATAGTCAAATATTTTTGTCTAAAAATGAAGTGCTTCCATTTTTGAGTAATGCAAGATTATGATAGAATATATCAATTACTAATTTTTATATTTAATAATTGTTCAATTTTAATTGGCTGTTTATAGCAATAAATTATCGATAGTTTTAATAAAATGTTCTTATTCAATATTTTCAGACTTCAGAATTTCCTTCAGGAGATCATTATAATAAGTAAGAAAATCATTTTTATAACGATATTTTATTTACTAAATTCTATAATTTAAATTAATAAATTCTGTTAATTTTTAGTTGTATTTTTAAAACTATATTCGTAGTGTTTATTAATCATTTTGAAAATTAAAATAGTAAGAATTAGATGCGATATGATTTTATAACGGCGAATTCATTTTACAATTTTCTATAAAGGGAAATATAATGTAACCTTGCAAAAGACTATTAGGGTACTTATTTTTTAGATAATGAATCAAAGTAGCAAATAGTTTTAATTTGTATTTATTTATTTTGACTATGTTCCATGAATTATTTACATGATTATTTCTAAATCATTATTTCACTAATAGGTAGATCTTGTAAACTTTCAGTAACAAATGGAAATCTAAAACCAATTCGTGGAGTGCTGGAAAACGCCTAAACAGAATTATGAAAGAAACAGAAACACGTCCATTTTATTAACACTAATTAGTTTTTTACAAATAAATTGGGGCAATAAATGTTTTTAGTAGATGTTATTCTCTCATTATTAAAATTATTTTACATTTAACATATAGAACAAGCCTGTCTTTCCCTTATTAGAAACATTTGGAAATATACCGATTCGCTTTTATCGTGACGAATAGTTACATATTACTATTATATACATGCATTCTGCTTATTTTGAAGAAAGCACCTAATTAGTTAGTGATTGTGACATTGTATGATGAAAATATTTATGATAATATATTATAAACTTTAATTTTCAATATTCGTTTTGTTTATTTCAATTGTTCATTAAAAAATTTATAGAACACATACCTAATTTAAAACAAGTTGATGTTTAATTTATACACACAAAATATTTTTATTTTTAATTTTTTTTTAATTTTAATTTTAATTTTATTTTCATTATTTGCGGAATATTTTTTACAGCAGAATATTTTTAGTAAAATATAAAAAGTTTTAATAAATAAGCATTACATTCTTTAGATGTCAGTAGCTATATATTGTTTCTTTAAATTAATGCAAGTATTGCAATATTTCTGGAACAAGGTGTTTTGACACTCCTCTATATCTTACGGCTTCTTGTCTCACAGAACTACAATATATTCTGCTATACTTCGGGGATGGGTCGATGATACGGATTTTATATTTACATGCATGACTTATATTTTGGAAGCAGTTTCTAACTTTCTAACTTATATTTGAAATACTTTCAAATAAGGAACAATATTAACCGTTATTAAGATGATAATTTTTTATTTTAGACCTTTTATTGAATATGATTAAGTCATTTGTATTAAATTTATGAATTTGATTCCAACAACGTCACCCTCGCTTCTTGCATCTTATAAGAAATTGAACAATGCAAATAATGTGTAGGATGAATTAATAAAAAAATAAAAGTTGTGAAGTTCAATCTGAAATCATTAGAATTACTCAGTTTTGAGTCACTTCCTCATTTAGTGTACAACTATAAATGTAAGTACATTTTTTCCAATTAGTAATATAAAAATACTGGCACCTCATTGATCATGCCATTCCATTGAGAAAGGCAAAGAAAAGCTAGGTTTGACGGATTACATTTGTATTGCACCGCTCGACACATTGTATTTTGATGAATAGTATAATTTTAACGTACCTTTATAGTTTATATAGAGAACTCTTTGCTACCTACCTACGTATATTATGAATGTCTTTGCAGTCACGATTTAGTTTATCCTTCTTGTAAAGCGCATTAATGTAATACTAAACCCTCGTATGTATTTGCGAATTCCTTAATTTATAAAGATTATTAATGAATGTAATTCACAAATCTGAAAGGGATAATAAATATAATAGTGTCACAGAGATTTTCCCGTTTAATTTATAATTAATTAATTATGGCGTATATTGTATAGAATAGCAAATTCCTAACAATAAAAATTAAAACGTTTCTTTATTATAAATATTGATATCACACAAAAAATATAGGTATCTGTTTTTTAATTATAATTTGAGATTTTTAATAAGCTTAGCAACCACTTTGGTCAGTTGTCTTTCTTATCGAAGAGTGTTATACATGGATCTAGACCGGAAAACTGATTGAAAAGAGTAGAAAATGGAATTGGATTATATATGGTATTATTTTTAAGTGATTTTGATCAACATATATATATATAGGTATTAAAGTATGATTAATATTATATATGATTTTATATTTCATATAATATTATATTGATCAAATTCCCTCTTTAAAACGAAACGTATTACCTACTATATATATAATTGTAATCCATGAATAACGCCTATGAATTCCGAATTTGTTTATATATGTATAGATATGGAAATATGCGTATTAAGGATAAAATATGAGTACCTAATCAAAATTAAAAAATATAACTCGAAAAATTTTGATTGAGTAAACAAAATGTATTATATAGAGAAAATTAGCATATATTCGTTCTTTGAGCGCGCTAACACCTCATGAGAGTCTCTTATTCAATAATGATTAGGTATATTAGATCATATCTTAATGCTATACTTTGCAGACGAACCATTCCTGTCTCAAAATAATTGAGAGGTTCTGTAAATAACTTCTATTGTATAAAATGGGCAAGTTTTAAATTTTACTGGAGCCCATATCCTCATAAATTCTGTTTAAAATTGACTTTGAATTTAAAGAGCATCCCACTTACGAGATTAAATTAATTCCACGCAGAAGACAAAGTTGTATCCCTGAAAAAAATAACATAATTTATTAGTTGACTGCTTAAATTCTAAAAATATCTTCGCTGCTTGGTCATTTCAATGATGTTGGTCCGCCACTTTGCGATCAGATCAGAGTCGGATGTTTTGCTGCTCATATTGTCAATGTTAATGAAAAAATAAAACTTAAATGAAGCATATATTGTACATTTTGTTACTACAGTAGGAGGTCAGATATATTAGGGACAAATACCTACCTAAAATAATTTTTTGTATTATAGTAATCGATATTCTATCAATAACATCCTGTGAAACATTCACGATACTCAGCAATTCGTTAATATATTAAATGTTTAGGAATTTTAGCGTCAAAAAATTATTAAGAATCAGTCAATTAATTTTTTTCAAATAACTTATATTAATTATACTGAAATAAAATCAATAATAGAATTACTCTGTCTAACTCAATCGAGCCTATTTCAAGTATTTACAAAAAAATATTATAGTCATCTTTTATTACTGATCTAGGTTACAAAAATTTTTGTTTACAGAAATTGGGCTATGATTACGAGTTACACCTTTAATTCTACTTTTTATTCCGTTTTTGATGCAACCAAAATTTACAATACTTCAATGTTTTTGTCGTTATTATCGTTCTTAATAAGGATATTTACTTACATACAGCTGTATTGCAGAAGTTGTCTATATAGTATAATATTTTTTAGGGTAGGGAGACAGAAAAGACAGGAAAACGGATCTTTCCATTGTTATGTAACCAATAAACCTGTGGACGTGGTATATACAGTATAATTAAGTCACAGGGTGGAACTTATACTTTTAGAATCAATACTACAGTTCACAATAGGTACAGATGTAAGTACTTATTGCAACTGTGTGTATATAGCCGGTATATATACATTATTTGTGTATGTAGGTAACCCCCCAATCATTCTACATCTTCTCAAAATAAGCTTTACTCAAGAACCATCAAACAAGAATTCAATCAATGGAAAAATACTATTTTAAAATTTAATTGTGCCAGATAACATATATATTACGCTTAAAAAATCGATTAGTTAAAGTCAAAGCATTTTATGGTAAATAGTGAAGCGAATTATTAAAATGTCAAAAATCGTTATTATTTAAGATGAATTGTCTGCGTTTTTATAATTATCTCTGTTTCTTTATAAATAATATACCAAGGTTTTAGAATAAGTGGTGTTCCAGTAAGAATATATTCAGAAAAGTATTTTAGAACTTGGAACAAAAGGACGTTGTTTGAGCATTTTTAATTTGTTTAATATACACAAGTCAAGATTGCACGAATATAATTATTATAAAAATATAGCATTTTAATTAGGGACATTCCTAACCATGCATCAAAATGGTTTTGACAATGAAATATATAGACAAAACTGTTTCATCCAATCTTTTTTATATTTTTACTTCAAACTTTTGTGTTTTTTAAAAAAAATTAACGAAACTAATTTTACATGATAAAACTTACTTTGAAATTCACAAAATCAAATCGTATTCTAATTTTATCCAAATCAAGCATACAAAAATTTGTCATATTATGGATTTCATCCTATTAAAAAATCTGTTAACATTGAAGCCGTAAATGTTATCACTAATCGTAAATATTAAATATTGCTAATAACTGACGATTTGCACCCTAATTTACTTTTTTTAGTAATAACTAATAATAATATCAATTACTTAAATGATAACAATTTTTTGATTAATACCTAAAGATATGCAATAATCTAACTATATAATACGAAATTTAGAAGAGAGGGAATGTTAGATCGAAATTAATAATTATCTAGATCGGCAACCTTTATTAAATTTTGTCGTAATAAAAACTGTTTTAAATTAAATTTTATTTAAACCATGTGCTATATTTTGCCATTCTAGAGAAGTTGATTACGATACCAATGTTCTTTAGTTATATCTTATCATAAGTCGAGATACCTACTTGGTATCTAATAATTTTAAAAATTCGATTTACAAAAGAAAATTCCTAGATTTAAAATCCAGAGAAAAACAAAATACCTACTACACTATTCTGAGGAAAGAAACAACTACATAATATATAATAAAAAAGTAAATACAAATTCATTCAATATCAAAAATAATTTTAACATTTTATTCATAAAATAAAAATTGAATTAATATGGTGTACTATATATATCAACAATACCTAAATATAATTGTTATAATATTTAAATTTTCTATTGTACAATTATGAAATGGCAAGAAATGAAATATATATGTATTGCTCCATATTTGTACAAAGGCACATATAATATTATTACGGAATCGTTGGTTCAGCTATCAGTTTTCGATATTAAATATATTCCATAACATACTATAGTGCACTTCTGAAGTGAACGAAAATTTACAAAATAAAGCAAATGCATGAATGTACAAAGCAAATAAATGAAACAATTAACATTAAAAGTAATGTTGTGTCGGTAAGTTCACAGCCAGTGGTTATAGAAAATCTTATACGTTCACAGAAAATGAGAAGAATTAGCTATAAAAATAATTCAATATATAAATAATAACGTTTTTAATAAAGAAAAAATATATATATATAAGTACTAGTTAAATCAGGATTGAATACATTCCGGATAATAAGAGCATCAAGGCTCTGAAATTTACGATAAGAGATTTACAATTTTATTGACTTTGAAGTAAATAATTACAATAAACTTTATTGCTACGTAATTATGAAGATTATTGTGACTACACACTGCTCTGATGTTAACAATCTTGTTTTACATTGCTATTAAGAGTCTGCGAATAAATACTACAATCCAAGAAAACGCGAAGTATATCGAGTAAAATTTAGTTTATCACAACTGCATGAAAGGGATTATTTTTAGTAAATGAAAATTATTGACTTCCGTGAAAAATTCTATTTGTGATTTTTCGGCTTTATTGGAACAACGGAAGAAACAAGGCCTCCCCATTTTAGTCTGTAATGCATACCATGCCACTCAATAGTCGGTAAAAAGTTCCCTTTAAGTTGTATGAATATTGAAGTGGATTCTCGATAGAGCCAAACCTTTGCAAATTCTGTTAAAGTAAAATCCCAGGGTTCGTCTCTGGGATGAACTCTAGACAAAACTAATAGGTCCATAACAAACCAGACACTTACATGTGCGATAAAAAAGAGTAATGGATGAAGAAAGTTTGGAAAAAGATACGCAGCTGTCGATACCATGAGTAAAGCGTTCGGAAAACATTCAGTAAAGGGTTCAAAGAAGACTATCTGAGGGATCATTGCAATTCGTAGTTGACTCCATCGAATAAGTCGAGCGTGATAGTGCGTAAGAGAACAGGGGGCAGGATTCTGCCACGCTGGCTGACCACTGACCAAACACTTCCATCCATTAGAGAAGAAATACTTTGCAAAGAAGAAGTCTTCTGCCAGATAGCCACTGAAACTGCTCATTCCGCCGGCAGCATCCAAAACGGATTTCAACATCAGACAAGACATTCCAGTTGTGCAGTTGAATCTCAGCGATGCTGAAGCCATATACATCTTGGAGTGCCACGTCCCGAAATAGATGCGTTGGAGTAGGCGGGTGAAACGTTCTTCCGACGTCAGGGTTTCATTGTAGTTGAGTGGAGTCGGTCGAATGTAAGGCGACTGATGAACGATGCCTACTCCCGGTTCAGAGATCATGGTGAGCCCCATGTCTAAAAGAGTGTCTTTACGCATGAAGATGGAGCTATCGGATACCAAAATACATTCATATTTGGCCTTATTGTAAGCGTGATACATGTTGTTTATTTTGTTATTGATGCCCACATTGGCTGCCGGGGTAAACAATCTTGCATCCACCTTTGGATAAGCGGCAATAAGTTGATTCACCAGACTGCAAGCTGGATCGGCTTCGGAAGCCACACAAAACAGCAACTCAAATCGAGGATAGTCTAAAGTAAAGAAAGACCTGAGATTGTCGTTGAGATGTTTGTCAACTCCCACCAATGGTTTCAGTATGGAAATGCCTGGAAGTTTTGACTCCAATTTCAATTCATTAGAACTAGCGTACTTAGGATAAAATCGAAAATGTGTGTAGACTATAGCTAAAATATGAAAAGACATCTCAACACAAGCAGTAACAAACAATGCGAAAGTAATGAATTGACTCCATGACTGCATAAAGAAAAGAGAAAATATGAAAGACCAGAGAGATGGAGGATTATCCGATGTTGGATCATTGAGATGTAAGTCCATTGTACGATTAACTAGCACTTCCATAGCTTCCAAAACATAGTAAAAGCATCGGCTAGAGACTGAAATATAAAATAGATATTGTTATGCAATAAAATAAACATATAAAAATTATAAATCCAGAATGTAAACGGATTAGAGATTGTGTAAATATTTTACATTTTCTAACAATAAAAATTTCTTTAAAAAATAAACAAAGTAAGAAATTATTGCATTCTAAAAATTTAAAACAAAATATTACTTTTGTTAAAATTATACTATAAAACATTTTGTTTTCTAAAATTAATATAAATTTACCATTATAAGATTATTTTATATTATACTGACTAAATTAATCAATTTAGTATTTTTTGTCATTAGTTTATTATGATTATTCTGATTTTATCATTCTTCACATTTATCAAAAGAATCATTACAAAAAATTTTTAGAAAAGAAAAGTCTGCAAATTATAAATTTTCTATTTATGATTTCATGTTATTTTCATCTAATCTGGAAATAACTTAACTTTGAAAGATTGGGTTCATACATTATCTTTAAATGATAATAAAATGATTGTAATTTTGTAGAACTTTGAAATAAACAATACAAAAAGTTGATTCAATATAGTTCGAAATTTACGAGACTGGCAAATTGTGTTAAATAAAAAAGATTTCTAAGTAATTAGTACAATCTGCAAATTTATGTAAAGTAGAATCCAGAAATCATAATCACTAATTTTAAAGGAATATAAATATACTATTTTAAAGAAACACACTACAGTTCCTCATTGTGTTTTTGCCAAAATTTAATTTTTAATGTTATAAACAGAATGAAAGCCACAAAATATCAAACAAATTACCCAGAATATTATATTCTACAAAATAATAATTTCACTATATATAATAAACGGAAAATTACGAAACTTGTTCTAAAATATGAAAAAATAGATTTTAATATAGACTTTATAAAAGTTTTTGATAATTTTATTTTTAAAAATATTTGTGTAATATATACAATGAAACACATTTAATATGTAGATCTACTTATAACATATAAATTTCCACTCCCATTTTGTTTGTATGTGAATTGATATCTAAATAGTCTGTTTGTTACATATAAGTTAATATGTATACTGCTTAATAAGTAGGTTTTGTTGGTCCTAAATGGAAATTTACCTATTTTTAAGTACACAAAGTCACCCAAATCAATCCTGACATATGTTACTGTAAACTCTGTGATCCATAAATATAAATAAATTTGCATAATGATAATTATTTTGTATCTGCTTCCTTTACACTATGAATGTGGATATATGAAGATATGAATAATGCTTAATGTGTAGCTTTGTTTATTGTCAGTTTCCAGGGTAAATGTTATTAAAATATTTTTACATAAATGTTTTTAAAATTTAATAAGAATAAGTACTTACATTAATATATAAACCTATACTAGTAAATTTATTTTAAAAATATGATTTAAAATATTAATATAATTAACTTTTAGTTAATAAAATAACAAAAAAATTAAATGTAATATCTGGTAGGACATAGGATAAAATTGATTAATTGTCAAACCAAAAATTTTTTAAATGATTTTTCAAATCCTAATAAAAAAATGATTTAATTAAAAAAATATGGATAGACTATATTATACCTATAATAAGTTAAGGCTTCAAAAGGATTAAATATAAAAATCCTCAAAAATAAAAGGTTACTATTCCTTAAAATACATATTATTCTAAATGTACAAACAATCCTTTTAGAAGATTATAATTTAAAGTAATTGATTGTGTTGTTGTAGTCTGTGGGCATACCATTTTTTAAATATCAAAATGTTATACTCTAAAACTAATAAATAAAACTCACATAAAAAGTAAATTAAAATGTTCTATGAATTTTAATCACATATGTTTAATAGTATTATTAGGATAACTAAAAAAATAGTACAGTATATTTTTTAGATAAACATGAGAAAATGTAAATGGCAAGCATATATTTAATATTAAATATTTGAGAAATTTTACAAAAATTCCGAAATAATTTGACTTTAGTATGGTTATTTGTGTGGAACAACATTTTTTGGTTTTACTTAAAAATTACTTTATGTTCAAGTTTTTCTGTGTTAAGATGAAATAAAATAAATCTGAAAAATGTAATAATAAGATTAAATATACATATTAAAGTAAATAATAAATAAATATTAAAATAGGAAGTAACAAAAACATGTGATGTAGTAAAACTATAATTTATTTTACTACAACACAGGCTTTTTGTTACTTCCTATTTTATTATTTTATCATGTTGCAAAGGGAGAATTTCTATTTAAAATTAAATATTATTTACCCAATAATTTGAATAAATGCTTTGATAATTGTATATAATTGTTTTAAAGAAATCTGTCTAGAAGGGTGACTAATTGGTTTTGAAGAAAGGGAGAAAACTAGAGATGTGATCAGTTATTTTAATAAAATTAATGACCAGATAGCTAATTAAGCCAAAAATTGATTAATAATAACAACATTTTAATTATATATATGGTCCTCCATATATATTGCAGTAATATTTTTAATATTATCATAATGAAATAAAGTATTTAATTAATTTTAAATAAATATTTACTAATGTCTTATAATAATGTTATTAAAGTGGATATGATAGCCATATTAATAAAATATATAGGGATATAGATACAGATATTGTATTCATAAAATATTGTATAAAAATTGTATTCTACCCAATATGATGACACCAATTAATAATTTTAATTAGTGATTTATTTCACATAAATAAGTGTGTTTCTTTATGTAATGAATCCATTTATAGTATTGTTATACATTTTAAATAATTATATAAAACTGTATTAGATTATTAGTATTGAAAATATAGGTAAGGCATATGTTTTATTCATGTATATGTACTTATGTGTTTATATGTTAAAAAAATATGTCATCAATAAAAACATTTAAAATTTGTTGCATATAAATATAGATATTTTCATTACTAACAAAATGACATTACATTTTATATCTTTTAAATTAGCTCAATTACATTTATTTCCTGAATAATTTGATAATATCACACATTATGCATATAATATATCATGTATCATATAATAATCTGCACAATATATTATATCAGAAAACCTTTTCAAAAGTTATCTTATGATTTGTACAAAAATAACCAAATTGTGCTTGTTGTGATTTATTGTTACTTACAAATTAAATCATTTGCTACATTACACAAATCCAAACTATCTGTTCTACTTATGTATACATTTAAAACTCATTTCAGGTAAAAAAGTAGTTAACCTATCCTTGAACAACATTATGTTTTTAAGCATCAGGCTGCCAAGAAAACTGGGTTGATATTTAATAGCTTACAAATAGAGATAACTTCTGATATCAATGCCCATTCAGACTTCAATAGCTTTAATATAAGTTCCAAAATTGCATTTTCAAAGTGCATATCTTCCCCACTCACTAGCAGTTGAAATATTGGGCACCAAAACTCAAGACAAAATCCTAAAATATTATTTGATAAAGTTGGGGGGACACCTGGGGGGCATACTGTTTTTAAAAGAGACACCATTTGTATAACACAATAACTTCATTAACTGAAACATTCTGCTCTGGTCTGTAAACTTCTTTGCAAATAGATAATAATTTTTCTACAAATGATCTAACCTGGCCAACTCTTTTAGTTCTGTCAAGAATCAAATAAATTTAAAAATTAAAAGATATTTGTCCCATGAATTAGCAGCATTTCTGAAAAATGGAGTATCCAAGAGGTAATCAGTACTCCAGTAATCCAACAAACTTGGCTTCTTCATAATACCAGACATCCATACATAATCCAGATATTTTTTGTATTTTCCCTTAATTGGTATCTGCATATTTTGTTCTTCTAGAATGTAGAGCTTTTTAAAATCCATATCTTCTCTTGTGTTCTTGTGGCTCTCATATTGGTATATTTAACAAAAAAGTTTATTAGATCTTTGGGATATAGTAAATCTATAAAGTCACTTACTTTTTCATTGAATACAGATATGGATTCAATCCTGGATTGCCCATAAATTCCATTTTTGAGGATGGAGCCTTCTTTCTAAAATCAATAATTTGGTAATTTATCCTTTAAATATCTATCACTTGAACTGAATGAATTAATAGAATAGATAGAATAGTTCAAAATATAGAATGCATTTTCATAATTATCAGTAGGATTTCTATGGGATCTGTTCATTGTTATAGAAAAGTTAAACTTAGTTTCAGAGATTTTGTAATATATTATTTAATATGCATAGCAATTTACTAAGTGCAGTTCTAATATACTATAATCTTCAAAGCAAATAATGGCATAATGTTATTAAATAATTGATTGACTCATAATGCTTAGAGAGAGGGTAATTTGAAATGTCATTAGCATGGGGACAGTGAAATATAGATGACATTTCAGAATGTATTTAACAGTGTTGTTTTTTATATAAAAAATATTAAATATATCTAAATATATGTAACTTTTAATGAAAAATGCATTTATTAAGCTTTACAAATTATTTTAATGTACATATTATATAATTGTATATATAAAATATATGTATTTGGCATTTAGGAAAAGTTTGTAAATAATTTTGAGAAATAATTTCTAGATAACATTTGAATATAAATAGTAAATGTTTTATAAACCAATCATTATCTATAGCTATGTGTGTACATGCCAATTTTATAGATTTGATATATGTACATATGCAATACTACTATTTTAAATGTAAAATAATTTTATATTCATATACTTATTAAATATAATAATGGATAAAAAACAAAAGCCTCTAAATAAAATATAAATAAAAAATTACTTGGATTGTAAAACGAAATCATAAGGAAATGCTTCCCAATGCAGGAAGCTTCTGAGAAATAATAAAATTTTGAATAAATAACATAGTAAATATTGACTTTATAGCAACAGGCGTAACCATTTATAAATTGTTTTATTGTATTAAAACAATACATAATATTACAATAATTTTTTCTATCAATTAAAATACCGATGATTACTTCTAATTGCACAATAATTAAAAAAATATTCGAAATCAAATATTTTTTAAGTATTATAAATTAAAATGTTTCAAAATTAATTAATTTTTGTAAAGGAATGCTATTGTATTTATTATTTTTAAAATATATATCATATATATCCGCAGATCCGCATTTGTTTTAGAATATATATATGCAGTCTGTATGGCGGATCATCGAGACCATCTGTGTATTTGTTTAAAAAACTAGTCTGTGCTAGATGTTCTATATTATGGGAATTTCTATCAAAAGTAATTAACCGACGAGGATATATATATTGAGACTATAATAATGTATTATATTTTTATGCGAAAACATCATAAATCGTAATAATAAAGATACACTGGAATTCTATTAATTTATTTAGCTATTGGTACATTTTATTCAGAAAAGATTAATATTAAAGCTAAATTTACTTATAAATTATGTGCAATTTAATATTTTAGCATGTATACTTTTAATTGAAAAAATCCATTGATTTCCATATGCAACATAATAACATTTGTTATTAAAATTATTGAAATGTGTTAATTCTTGATGAAAATATATGTGTCCACAAAAGCATTCGTCCAATTGTGAAATAAAAATTCAAAGATTTTTCTATTCTTTTTAATTTTAACTTATCTAGTTTTCACCTGACTTGCCGCCAGTGCAATATTTTCTCAAAACTTTTTCATTACATTCCATAGGTAGGCGATTTTGCCTACCTTTGGCATTTGGATTTTTATAAATTTGGGTAAGAAATGCATAAGTATATATGCTTAAAAAATATATGAGTTATACATTTAACTGTTTAAAATCAGACAAATTATTTATTATATTATTTCTGAATCCGCGTAAACTGTTTCAATTAATTTAAACGAAACAATGTGCTTTAAACAGGATTATTTTATTACGTCACAATTTTAGAATCCCTGCCCACCGCGGCCCCTTCATTAGGTTTTGTTATGTATTTATCAATATGCGAGTGAAGACATTTTTGAACATTTTCTGATATATTTTATTGCAAAAAGTAGATATAAACAAAGATAAACATTTAAAAAAAAAACAATAATTATTAGGGATGCATTCCCTTACTGGGATTATGAAGAAGACGAATAGGAGAAGGGAGGACACCGAACCTTGTGGGAAACCTTGTAAGATATGTAGCGCGGTTTGCCAAGAGAGCCTTCAATCTTCCCCCGGACTGTTGGATTTCTATGGGGCTAGGACCTCTCAATGGTAGCCGTCGCTGATTGTCTGGGATATTCTCAGCACTCGATCTTTTGTTGATCTCCTTTTTCTGAAATCAGCTTAGTCGTTGTTAATCCATAGCCTTTCTTCAGCCTTGAAGCAAAGCCGATTTGCAACTATGCGTTCAAGAAGTGAGACTGTCCGGTTTATAGGAGTCCAGTTTGCTTGCTTGTTTTTTCGATTTAAGCAATGGGATGATAATGGCATTTCTCCAGGGTTGAGGGCACCAGCTGTTGTTCCAGAAATTGTTTGTTTGTTTTGATCATCTACTTTATCTCAGGAATTTAGTGATCAGTTTTAGGATTCTTTTTCTTTTTCTTCCAGGTCGGTCAGAGAGGAAATACAGTTGACCCTGCGCCATTTCTTTGTAGCTGGGCATGTAATCGTCAGATGCTCACTGTTTTCAATGTCGCTTTGACACAGTAAATATATAGTAGTCCATGCTTTCAAGTTTATTGAAGGTGTTGTGTGCCATGGTCTTATTGGCTTCCGTATCTTCTGTTTTTTCCCTTCTATTATGAAGACTTGCTCGACTTACTTCATCCATGGTGGCGTAGGGTTAGGCCTTCTCTCAATCTTATGTATGTTTGTGTCTGGGAATATGTTCTTCCATTTGTTTAAAGCCATCTCTCTCCAATCGTTCCTTTTTAGTCTGGTCTTCTGCTGTTTGGTGTTGTCTGGTGTCTTGGGTTATTATCCTTACATCGGAGGTTTCTATCGTAGGCGAGTATGTTGATAGTGTTTGCCCTGTCTTCTTATTTAGGTAGTTCTGATTCAATCATAAGGATATCGATCGGAGTGCTGGCAAAGAGTTCGGTACACAGTCTTCTTGCTTGGTTCTTTCGAGTTCTTCGCTAGCCGACTTTGTGATATAGGTCTCCATGCAGGAGAGGAATGCTTCTACAGAGGGATATGTATGTATTTTTAAGGAATTTTTGTCGAAGCACCAGTCTTTGCCTGCGACGCACCTGATAATGTTCAGTCTCTTGCTCACGTGTTCCTTGAATCTATGTCCACGGTCATATGTAACTCCAGGGAATGTAGGGTGTTCATTGTGTTGAATTTCACCTTATCTATGGTGATGTTGATCTCCCGTTTGGCTTCTTTGTTGTCTACCGAAAAGACTGATAACTCACATTTCTCCAGGCTTAGGCTCAGTAGCCATTGCTTACTCCATTCCGCTATTTTTTTGACCGCTTCTTGGATTTGCTATTCTGAGGTTGTCAGCAAAGAGGCTGATGTTCGTTTTGGTTGATATAACGTCGGTTACATCGTTTATGTATACTAAGAATAGGAGGCGTGATAGCAACGCCCCTGGGGTAATCCTAGGAGGAACTTGTATTTCTTACCGTTTTTGTTATTGAACTTCACAAAGAAGATTCTATATTGTTAAGCTTTGGCTTAGTCCAGGAGACAGATAACTGTTTGTCATGCAGCCCGTGGATGATGCTCAGGGGGTGGACTTGGTCCTAATTGCTTCTACCTGCTCTGAACCCTTCTTGCATTTCGCTCAGTCGATTGTTCGTTTCAAAGTAGTACATGAGGCAGTTACCTATAACCATAAGCTTAATGAGGCGTTAACCACAAGGTTACTGAGGCGGTAACCATAAGTTTACTGAGGCGGTAACCATAAGTTTACTGAGGGTAGATGTAAGGAGTTGTTGAAGCAGTGCAGAAGAAAGTGTCTTGCCTTATCGGGGTGTGATATCGTCAGGGCCCTCTGCTCATTTGATTTTCAGTTGCGATATGGGGTTGCCTAGTTCAGATATCAGGAATTCATTGCCGCATTCTTACTTTACACTTGGCTTGGAAAGTTCTTTTTTGACTGAACGATTAAGGTTTCTTTCTTATTTGTTAAGGTCGAATTTGCTAGCCTTGACATATTGCATCTTTCCTATTGTGAATAAGGAGTGATCGTTCTTGGCATTGGTGGAGGGGTTCCATTTAGAGATTTGATAATTCTCCAGATTTTGGTGGAGTCTTTCGCTTTCCCTGACTCTTCAAGAAAGTCCATCCATTTTTCTTCTTTAGCAGAAACTATAATTTGCCTGACCAAAATGCTCTGCTCTATTCAGGCTACTCTCTGAATGCTGATGTTTTTCATTAATTGATTTCTGTGCTTGATGGTGGCAGTCAGCTCAGATGAAAGCCAGGATTTGTCTGATTTTCTTATGGCTTTTACCGATGTTTTTGTTGGCAGCATTATAAAGAACCACTTCTACCAACTGTTTCACCTTGTCATTTAGGCTTGCCGATTTGTTGATGTCATCGAATTTTGATTCAATCTCATTTGTGAATTCGTGCTATTTACCCTTTTTTCCATTCCATTAGAATCGGAGAGCTGGGGGTTTATATAATCAATTCAGTAGAGAGATTCATTTCCAGCAAGATAGGCAGGTGGTCAGAAGACCCCAAGCAGTCAAGGATGTAACATTCGAAGTTGTTGCTCCATCTGTTAGGAACTAAAGAGATGTCCGGTGCGCTCTAAACACTTGTTTCTCGGTTGGTTCTAGTGTGGTTTCCATCATTCAGGCATGAGAAATTTTAAGTACTCTGACATCGCGTCCACACTATGCCTTTTTTCGTGCCTTTTTCTGTGCGTTTTTCGGTGACTTTTTCCGTGAAACTGGTTTCATG
>JAUZNC010003241.1:0-31121 GCA_034780395.1 Vannuccia rotundouncinata | reverse complement strand
GACTTCAGATTCAGAAAAATCGCAAACTTTTTAGAAGACCTAAACAGAACCAACAGAACCAACTGGACTAACTTATATCATATCCAAATGAAAATATTGAAAACCAACTTAAAACATTTAACGATCACATCAAAAAAGCGGTTATCAAAATTCTCAAACGTAGTGTTTCAGTCTCCTATAACGACAAACCCTGGTTAACTCCGGTCCCCAAAAATTTCATTCATCAACGTTGGAATCTCTTTCATCCCCAAAACAACTATCATTCTCTCTAATTATATACACCATCTTAATATAAGTACTAGTTTTTCATGGTTTATGTACTTGTCCTTATTTTTTCGCAATAAAACATTTTATTATTATTATTTCGTTATGGCCAATTATTTCTCATTCACTTGAAATTCGATTCCTTTATATTATAATATTTAGGAAATATCATTTTAGGTTCAAATAGAGAGTTGGACAGAATTGAATTAAATATTTGACACATATTATATATTTGTCAATACTGTATGATATCTATTATTACAAACATTTTCCTGGTATATAACACTCGTTTTGGTAACAAACCTTATACACGGGTCCAACAAAACAGAAGCACACATTCTCTAATCATGTTTGGAACACGTAAAATTAAACAGTTTTAATTAGTGTAATGTTACGCAATTGAAATATTTTTTGATTATTTATAAATTAGTATTTTTAGTAAATTATAAATCTTGTAATATTTTATAATTATCAGTTAATTAATTGTAATAAATTGTTATTAATTATTGTACTTGTTTTATTATATAAAACACGACTTCAAATTAAGAAATCTTTAAATAGATTTGCATTTTCTTTCGGTTACACGTTTTGGTATCTATGGATGAGTCAAAACTGTTAGACCATAACATTTAATATGCTGCCAATATTAGAGCAGTAAAAAGAACTATCGTTGCTATAGCGTATAGTTGAACGACTTTTTTGTAAAACTATAAGCAATGTCTGGCTATTTTGTTTACAGATGAAAATCAGTAACTATACCTAGATTGTGGTATCAACTGGCACGTCTCAGCATAGAGTTGAAAAAAAATTAGTCATTATTAATATAAAGCGCACATAGCAATTTGAGGATTATAAATATACGTTAAAACAAAAAAAAAGATATTTATGCCGTTTCCTTCTGTTAACAAATAATAATGTAAAAACCCAGTAAGTGTGAGTATATATTACCAGTAAAAGCGAGTATATTACCAGTAAGAGTGTTATATTACCAGTAAGAGTGTCTATATTACCAGTAAGAGTGTCTATATTACCAGTAAGAGTGTGTGTATATTACCAGTAAGAGTGTGTATATTACCAGTAAGAGTGTGTATATTACCAGTAAAAATGTGTATATTACCAGTAAGTGTGTTATATTACCTGTAAGAGCGAGTATATTACCAGTAAGAGTGTGTAGTATATTACCAGTAAGAGTGTGTATATTACCAGTAAGAGTGTGTCTAATTAACTTATCATTTCTATTATACATGACTATTTTAGAAGAAAGATCCTCTTACAAGGTTAAATGTCTCCAATAACACAAGATGACGACATTATAAACGCTTACATAAAAAACATACCTAGTTATTTTTTTATATAATTTCTGCAATGTTTCAATACCTATAATAGAACCTATCTAATAATATAAAGACTGATAGTTGATCACTGATAATTCTATGTGATTAAAAAAATTAGGATCAATCTGATAATATAGATGTGTGTTAGAGACGTACTTAATAAAAATACAAGAAAAATATATAAAAGTGAAATAAAAACACTCTCAAATTAAACACTATAAAACACAAATTACCTCAAACAAAATAATCCAAATATTTAAAGTTATGGAAACATCTTGTTGATACACCAGAATCAATCTCCATCGCCTGGGTTTATATTAAATCTATTTAATGATCATTTTACTGTTTTTCCATATTAAAGAATAAAATATACAGCAGTGATTTTGATAATAAATTCGTAAAAATACATATTTTAAAGGAAATAACAATATTACTCATATATTTATTAAAACATAACATATTATTTTAGATATCTAATAAGTGAATATTTAAATATACGTTCTAATACCTTAATTTTATCATATATAGTAAATAGGCAAAATTGAATTTATATAGAGACAGATTGTGTAAATTCTTAAAAAAATCTCGACTTTAAAAATCCTTTCGAGGACGTAACATAAATTCGAGTTGAACCACCTTTATGAAATAATTTGGATATACAAATTAATATCGGTCACAATATATGTATTTAATAAATATACCTAAAATAATATATAATTTACAATTATAGGAGGCGGCCTTTAAATATTTCAATAAAATAATTTTCAAATTCGTTATCCATTTTATAATTTTTTTAGAAACACAAACAGATATAAAATAAATCCGGTAACAAATTTAAAGTATATACAATTGAATGCTTTGAATTTTAAAAGCCATACTTTAGAAAATAGGTTAATGACCTATAAAAATAAACACATTCATAGAAATAAATACACATACGGGTTCCAAAAATATGCCCAATGTGATTCAGAATTCCCGATACCAAAATATATTGATTGTTACATTATAGAAAAGTGATATGATACACGCAATACAATACAAAATGCCTTTCTATAATGTACCGATCGATAGCTAAATTATCTATATTTCTGTATATTCAGAAATTCTGAATAACTCTATTTATATAAATATTTTAAAATTAAAACATATTCAATTTGGTGAAAATTATAAACAGTCATAAATTTACCAACAGTTTCTACGTATTACAAATTTTGACTGATTTATTCTCTTGAGGCTTTTCTTTTTGCAAGATAATATAACTTGGCAAGGGGTGAAATTCAAGCTCTTTGTCTGAAGGAAGGGAATTATATCGAACTCTTTTCGGTCGTCGCTTCTCCAGCTTCAAGTTTGACACGGCGGGAGAGGACCGAAGAATGGGCATGGCCGATTTGGCACCGAATCGCGAACCATACGGCATTCGAGTTTGCTGTTCAATTCGTTGAATCTCACGGTCGTTTTGATCCATTCGGCTTCGAACATTGCGCACGTTGATTCTGGCCTCCTTTACTATATGATTGACATGCATGTCGGCGTATTCGTTGTCCTGGGGTTGTCTTAGAAAGATATCTCCAGCGGAAGTAGACTTGTGGGGTTTGCTTCTAAGAAGCACTGCCAGGTCCTTCCTCACTAGCTCCATGTCTTTGTCAATCCGGCGAATTCTGTTGTCCAATTCTAATTTTAGCTGGTCGCTGTCGGCATTCAATTTACGTATTGAATAAACAAATTTTGATCCAGCCATTCTTTTTAATTCATAACAATTGTTTTTACTTTTAAAAGTTTTGTACACATGATATTCAATGATTTTTATTTTTTTTAATATATCTAAAATATAGAATTCTTTCTTCGTTTGATAACCATTTTTCGTTAAATATTAAAAATTGTAAACTGTAATACGTATATGATCTGCGTAGATTGTTTCAATCTGGTCAAAAATAGGAAAGATGAAGTTGACAATAAGGAAAATGTGGTCTTATACACATCATGAGATGCTACACTATAAAGGACTTCTTTTATTTAGTTAATGTGATGAATAGAACAAAATTCCTTTCATTCAGAAGCTGGTTGATCGACGCCTTAGTACCAGATTCTGAACATTGCTTAGAGTTGCAAGAGTTGAATTACCTTCCTTCCTCTACACTATCAAATTTTATATCTTTATAAAGTAATGTATGCAGTAGAAAAATATAATGCGTACCTATAATATAGTTATTCTTTATAGCGATTCTTATACAAACGAAATTTGTATACCAATTCAGATAGAATATTTTTGAGAAAACTTCTATGTGTGATGTATACTATAATTAATAAAAGTTGTATCTTGAGTAGAGGAAGCTATATTTCTTCACAACTTGGTATATTTAAATACTAATATATGCAAATTATATATATAAATAATTTATTTTTTAATTAAACAATACTTACATTTTTAAAGTTGAGAAATTTAGAATCTTCGAGATGTTTAACTTCTCTTTTATAATTTTTCTCAAAAATACAACAGTGAACTCGAACTCTATATACACTTATCACAGTTATATTTATGAAACATAAATATAAAAGTATAACAAAGTAACAAGGATCCAAAATTTCACAACTAATAAGAAAACTAAACAAAAACCATTAAAATATCGAGAAGAAATAATCTTCATCAAAAAATAAAAAAGCTTTTATGATGGCTCCCAAAAAGAAAACAGCAATTTTAAATAACAATCTCGGAAAAAGCTTAAAAAAGAATTCTTTGCCTAAACATAACGATAAAGACAAACGCATCTAAACTCATTGAAATGGAATTTAAACCACAAATGTACTATGTAGAAATATACTGGGAAATATCATTATGATGAAAAAATAGAATATAGTCAAATTATAGTTTTTATACTTTCTAAATTGAAAAAAATATTATAATTATTATTTAACTTTTCAGATTATAACTACTTCGTTAATTTTATTAAATTTTAGGCAGTCACTTAATTTAATAAATTCAGTAAATTTTTTGGTGTTATTTTTCAAATAAGAGAAATACTAAACTAAGAAGCATAAATATCTTCCATAAATCTTCTATAAATATATATTAGGTATATGCAGTATTTAGTATATTAGATATAATAAAATTAAATGTAAAATATTGTTTAGAATACTTTTCAACAACCATAACATTTTACACATATTTTAATCGAAAATTAAATTTGTTTAATTTCTTTTTGATCAGACATTGAGGAAATATGCATAAACAAATATTTTTTCATTGAAAAGGTGATCTCATCAACAGAGCTAGAGCAGAGATCCGTACTGTATTATTGAAAAAGAGACACCCTCAACTGAACAGAAATCCATGTATAGGTACATTGTACTATTGAAGAATAGGATTCATCAATATATCAAGCTCTTCTTATCAATCCCATTCTTTAATTAATTATAGTAAGTAATGTTTCAATAACTATAGCAAGTAATGCCTATTAATTATAGTAAGTAATATAATGCCCATTACTTACTATATATAATTAAATTAAGAAATTAAAGAAAGGTCCTATTTATAGCTAATATATACACTCTTAATAAGAGCATAATATGGGGTATACTTTTAAAAACAAGTATATACTTTACAAGCTTACAACAATATAATTTTCAGGTTGTGCCCTTTCAAAAAAACCTTAGGGTTCTATAATGAAAGGTGTATATCATATATAAAAGGATCCTATATTTAAGACACGTTATATTTAAGTTACCTTTTAAGAGGGTCCAAAATTAAACGCTAATATATAAATTGCTTCTGTGAAAATTATTGTGGGGAATATGCATGGGGTAATTAAGTTGCTGCAGCGCTGCCCCTTTCGACATATGTTTGAATAATTATCAATAGTACTGAAGATGAAGCCTAGCAGATATAATTCACTTCACAGAAGAAGATGAAACGTCAAATTAAACGTTTATTATACACTTGTATATCTTTCTATTTAAAATATTCTCTGCTTACAACTTTTACACACAGAGAACGATTTTATAATATATTAATTAATTATACAATTTTAATTTTATTGTATATTTTTTAGAACTAGCTATATTCATACGGATTGAAATATTTACTAAATTAACCAAAATAAATACAATTTCATATAATGGTTCAATTATAATATACATACTATTGTAGACGAAAATTTTGGATAATGTTAACATATTTTCTAAAATAATTGTAGGATAAATGTATGTATATAAAGTGTTTAGAATATTGATCAGTATATTATATGAACAAGATAAGGCAAAATTTATTTTACAAAAGTATTAGTCAAAACCACATGATTAATTAATAATATTTATTGATGAAATAAATTAGACACCCGAGCTTTTGTGATCATTCACATAATAATGGTATTATATAGAAGTATTTTATATGTACTTTGAACAATTAGATCAGAGCAAAAAATATCTTAAATTATGTTTACCAGAGAAATAATATCAACTTTTTTTCGAGATGTAATAAAATGTGTTTAATTAAAATATTAAATAATCAAAATTTAAGCGCGGCATTCATCTATTTGTTTATTTCAAGGTCACAATAAAGTTACATTCGTTGAAAGCACATTGATTCATGATTTTTATTTAAAGGATTAATTATTTTAATTTTTTACTAATTGGAGGAAAACTATGCGGAACACTTCATTTTCTAAACCAACACTAGCGGTAAAATTATAATGTTTTTTAAAATACACAGTAGCAATTAATATATGAATAAGTTTTTGGTATTTTTTAAATGGAGTATGTGTTTTTAATATGTTTTTAACAAAATGTAAATGCATATATTCTACATATGAATTATTTAATTGAGAACAGTTTGAAATATTATAACTACAAATTGCAATTTAACTACTGGCTAAAAAGGTAGCTTAATCCCGATGATATTAATTTCAAATTTGCAATTTTTCCCTGACCAGTCTTGGACAATTCAATTACACTGGACTAAATCATGCTTAAATAATATTTAAATTTTAATTTATTTTTTGAATTGTTATATTTTTTAAACTTTAATAAATATATTATACTTCTCTTTTTGTATAACTTCTATTATATTTAAATATCTAAATTATGAATTGTAATATATATTGAATTGAAATATATACTCATAATCTCATTAAATAACCTGTACTCATCTGATATAATAGTCACTACCAATTAATTTAGCTAAATTTTTAGTATTTTATTCATTGATTTGGGATTTTAAAATATGTTTAATAATTAATTTTAATTTCTCTTAAAAATTCAACTCATTCCTTGGCCTTTATAAAATATAATAATAGATTTTTAATATTTCAGTAGTTAGTACTCAATCCAGTATTTATAATTTTAAATACAGTCAACCTTGCATAACCTTCCTAAGGACCCAATATATTTATCTGAGTTAAACAAAATTAAAGTAAAACAATTTTATTTATTTATAATATATCAGCTCAGTAATAAAAACATATTGGTAAAATTTTAAAAATATTGCTTTTAAATATATATTCGAAGGTTTGATAAATTCATAAATAGTCATATTATACAGTAATACAAGGAAAAATCCAGACTAGCATCTAGCATTATATAACACAATAATGAGATTTAATACATTTATAAAAAATTATGTTAAGCTTTACTTAAAATAGTCAGCAATTTTTTTGCTTGCAAAATGTACTTTGGGATTTGAAAATGTTATCTTCAAGTACATTTTTCAAGTGAAACATTTGACAATCTCTGATGAGTCAATTTTTCTAAAAGATCCTAAGCATCCATAGTCATGAAACCATACTTTATTTTAAATAATTTCTAATGTTTTACAACAGATAACTCATCTATTTATTTCCAAAAGAATTGGAATTGAATCATATAAATTGCATTTAATTTATATTTTAGATATGAGCAAAAATTTACCTGTCTACACATTTTATATGTATGTATTTATTATTACCATAAATCAGATACATACTAATGAAATATAGTATAATAATCTTTTATTGTCTATATGTATAGGTATTATTTACATATAAAAGTATGAATATTTTACAGGCCCATAGCAACAGGGGGGGGGGGGGCAGGAAGGCCATGAACCCCCAATATTTTTTAATGAAAAAAAATTAAAAACTACATTGTCAAATCTGCACAAATATACAGTTTTTGGGGTATTTGTATTATAAAAACATTAATGAAATCAGGAATTAAATCAGTAATTTTAATATTAAAAAATAATACCCAAAAACAGAACCAAAAAATATTTGAGTTAAGCAAAAATCTGACTTTAATGAGGTCAACTAACAAATTTATAATTTTAATTTTCAGTTTAAACAAAGCAGTATATATAAGAAAAATTAGCTAATTTTCAAAGACTATTCTATATTATTCAAAAGTTATTAAAGCATTACAATTTAGCCATCATATTTTATTGAATTTGTTTCATAGATCTGTTTAGAATATACTTTCAAGAATCAGGTAGGAATGAGTGAAACTTCACTTTACAGCTAGGGAATTGTGAACTAAATGAACCAGTTAAGTTACTGAAGCCAAAGACAGAGCAAAGTTCTCCTTTTCCCTTTAGGAATGTTTCTATTAAAATGTGCTTTACAAGTTAGAAAAATTTTTTAATTTCAAATATTTTTATAAAATCTTTTTAAAGTATAATCAGATATTTCATATTTTATATAAGTTAATAATATATATTTTTATTGTATTAAAATAAATTCTTTTAAAGATATATTTTTTGAACTCAATTACTAATTAAATGGGAACAAATATCTTTAATGCTTTTAATCTATGGTCTTAATAATTATTTACTCTAAACTTCATTTATAAATATTTATGCACACATTTTAAGCATTTTTTTATATAATTGCATATCATTTTATTATAGATATTATTTTAATATGAATAACCCTTATATAACTGGTATAATTTAATAATTAGGGTTTGTTGCATTCATTCTATGATAAGGGTACATATTATATTATATAATGTAATTAATAAGTAGCTTAAACCAATCTAATCAATAATTAGCACAATGCTACAACATTAATCAATTTTTAATCAATTAATCAATTAATCAATGTCTTTACTCAAAACCTTCATAAGTATGAGCTTCTTACAATGAAAGATAAAATGTTCATATGACAATGCTTAAATCACCTTTCTCAAAACCTTCTTACGAACTTTGTAGAGTTATGAAGAATTAACACTTGTTCTTATCTCGAGACCGGGACATGTGTGGTGAATCGCTGGTAAATATTTAAATTTAGAATTTTTTGTAAAAATGTGCTATTTTAGTAATTTTGCACACTTTGAAAGTTAATTATACATTCAACATAAACATAAGTAAATCCATGGTTAGACTTTTTGAAAAGCTTTTTTTCTCCGCTATTTTAATCTATAAATGTTTATATGTTTATATTTTAGTTACATTGTTTTAAATCAATATACAAATGGGCTATTTATGACTTATATCATTTTTCTAACAATATTTGATAAGATTGTAAGATAAAAATATACCATTATATAAATTTTAGCAATTTAAAAGTAATATATATGAAAAGTACATTTCTTTATCTTTATTTTGAACCCAAACATGACATAGAAAATTTAGTTATTTATAAAATATAAAATAATGACTTATCATGCTCAATTCGTATAAAATCGAGTGAGAAAGATTAGATATCAAGAGAAGTAGGCTTCAACTCGAAAGGGAAAACGTCTTTAATTTTTATGTTTTATATAATAATATGTTTAATATAATGTACACTGTTATATTTCTATTGATTATTACTCACTATAACACTTGGTAAAAATATCAAATTTATAACTCATGACTTTAAAATTGTTTTTATTTTTAAATTTTATATATTGCATTTTTATTGTTTAGTCAATATAAAGAAGTCATGGTGCTGCATAATTAATATAAA
Organism: Vannuccia rotundouncinata; assembly: GCA_034780395.1. Classification (NCBI taxonomy): domain Eukaryota; kingdom Metazoa; phylum Platyhelminthes; order Proseriata; family Coelogynoporidae; genus Vannuccia; species Vannuccia rotundouncinata. The sequence continues at coordinate 21,610 of JAUZNC010003241.1, read as the reverse complement.
AATAAATAATAGAATTCATACCTCGTAAATTAATGAAATCTATTGTATTTGTAGTCTTTATTCAAAAAAAGTTTTATGTAAGTAATACAAAATCACAATATATATATAGCAATATAACTTTGTGAATGCTTATAACTACAATTAGATCATAAATTAAAAATATGCTTCATAAATTTATTTATTTAAAATCTATACATACCAAGCTATATATGCATAAAATTAATTTTACAAATAATTTATAATATAATATCTTTATATAATAGTCATAGTATTTTATCATTACAGAGTTAACATTAATTTCAGCACATATAAAATAATTTAAACCAACTTATACATTATTTATGTAGTACTTACAAATGTTCTAGACCAACCCTAAATATTATGATCAAAACTAGCGATATGGTAGCCTGTTCATAGCTACAATTGTTTTGAGTAAAGCCCAAATTCAAAAATAACTTACGTTTCATCTTACCTACGAACTTTCTTATGAAGTACCCAGTTAAAATGGTTTTGAATAAAGACATACAATGATGGTAGCAATTTATGAGTAAATTTGATCGTACAAACGTTTCGAGTAAAGTCCCCCTGGAGTACATACTGGAATTGGAACATGCTACTTTTCGTTTTGAAGGTAAGACAACTGGTAACAAGGTTAATTTTTACAATCTGTTCATATTTTTTTTTAATATTCTTACAATTAGAGTATTTTAATATACAGATTTAAGGGTGGCTATAAAGTGACCTATGAAATGAAGCATAACAGTTTATTAAAAAAAAAATTATAATATTATTATACAAAAAATACAATCAGTCCTCAAAGTGTCCGCCCTTAGTTCCTACACACTTTTCAATTCTTCCTGGAACCGATCTACAGATCCTTTGACATAAAGTAGAATCAAAAATATGGAAAGCTTTGACAATTCGTTGCCTTAGCTGATCTTTTGATTCACTTAAAACATTCTTTTTTTAACAATACCCCACACTACAAAATCTAACGGGAACAGGTCAGGGCCAGTCCAATGGACCTCGATGGCCAATCCATCAGTCTGGGAAAGCTTTGTCCAATCTTGCACGCACTCTCAATGAAAAGTGTTGAGGAGCTCCATCTTGTTACCATCATTGAGGTCCCATATTATCGGCACCAGCATGTAATTGTGGCAATACAAAATCATTAAGCATTGCAAGATAGGATTCTCCACTAACAGTGCCTACAAAGAAATAAGGGCCAACAATAAATTAAGAGCAAAGTTTTTACTAATTTTTCCATTATGAGATGAGGGTGACCATCTAAAGAAAAGTTTGCCTCGTCAGTCCACATGATATTGTCAACAAACTCAGGATCTTCTGCTAGTTGGCTGAACTGTTTACAAAATTCCAACCGGCGATCCCCATCGTCTTCATTCAGCTGTTGAAAAAGCCTTGGTCTACAGACCTTTAATCAAAGTTCTTTAATTATCTTTTGAATACTAGTCCTTCGAATACCCATTTCTGCACTAAGACTTCGTTGTGATGTTCTTAGTCGAGCTTGTAGACCCTTACATTATAATTGTATTGGAATTAAACAGTACTAAAATAGTTTTTTTTCTATGATATGTGACTGACATGACACAATATACCAGTAAAACATATTAATTATACATGTGGTCAGCCTATTTATCAGTTAATATTTACTATGTAATCAATATACATTTGTCATTTGAATAGATTCTGTTATTATTCAATGTTTATTAAAGTTTTTTTAAAAATAAACACTGAGTTAACATTTTATACATTTTTGATATGAACAATTCTTTTCTTATATATTGTTGACTATGGTGTAGTTATGAAACAATTCTTTTCTTATATATTGTTGACTATGGTGTAGTTATGAAACAATTCTTTTCTTATACAGTGTTGACTATAGTGTAGTTATGAAACAATTCTTTTCTAATATATTGTTGACTATAGTGTAGTTATGAAACAATTCTTTTCTTATATAGGGTTGACTATATTTCAGCATACAATGAAGACGACACGAAACACAAATTTATATTTAAAAAACAATTTAAAAAAACGCCCACACCATTCTCCCAGCTCAAAGACACAGACAGAATCGTCAACAGTTGTTTTGAAGGTAATTAATTTTTTAACTATATATGAGTTATTCCGTAAAACAAAACTTTTCAATTTCGTTTTTTCTCTATTGAAAAAGTATATTTGAAACTGATAATTTATGCATTAAATGCATTCGGTTTTGTTTTGATAGATTTTGAACTCCCCTGAAAAAATTGAGTCAAAGGTGGAATCAACAACAACAGAGAAAAAAAGGGTTACCATGCGCGATAGTCCCAATTCTAATGGCAGATTTAATCGTCTCTTGGAAACGATCTTGGATGGTGAAGGTATCCAATAACTGTATATTAATGTAAAACTTATTATAGTCAAATTAATATGCAAAATTGTTTTGATACATATATTTTATATACTTTCCAACTATTTTGTCTGTTTTCAGTTTCCACATTGTTTTAAACTTATTTGATAATTTTATTCCAAACTTAGAAGCTAATTTTGGGGTTCTTTAATTCTGTTGTGCAAAAGTCGATTTGTCTTACCCAGATGAGCTGAGTTGTAACCCCTAATGATATCTCTTAAACCACAGGTTAAGTGTGATGCATATCGTTCCTGTATTTGAAATAACAATTTTCAAAGTCCCACAATCTGCTCAAATGATCTCCATTTTGAAGGAGATCCTGAATTACATTCAAAGTCGCTTTCAAGGGCATGTAGATGTCGAAGCTTTGTTCTCAGAATATCATCTACGTAAACTGTCGGGTTTCTTAGTGACCATTGAGAATATGGAATCTATTCAGCTTACCAGTGATCTAGGGGGTCACCTTCTTTGGTGTCTTTGCGCAATTCATAGAAATGGGGTGTAGATTTTTAATTTTTGTTCAACCTTAATCTTGACTACTTTTATTATTAAATGGTTATTTAAAAATTGAGAATTTATTTCTTTCAGTTTTGATTTCAATTTATTAAATTTTTAGATAATTATGAAAATATGAAGGATGCATCTATCCACAGTATGTCTACGGTTTTAATATTATATATTAAATTGGAAGAGTTATAATTCTTTTACTCTTGTCTATTTTTGTTAGAACATATAAATATATTATGTTCCTATTTGTCATTCTTATATAATTTTAATGTGTTGTATTTTCGGGATGTATTTTCAAATGAGTTTACGAAATAAAAAATTTTAGACTACGAAATGAAAGAACGGTGAAAAGTAAGTTTCGTCGGGCCCATTTTAGACATCCTTTAATTCATCGTTTGAACTATAATTTTCATAATCTAAACCTAAAATTAGTACACTATATAAATATATATTTTTTTATAGTTGTTTATTTCCTCGAAACAAAAATATGAATTAAAGAAACAATTATATATAGACATAGCTACAATTTCTCAAAATGTTTATCTTCTATTCTGATATTGTTCACACCATTATAAAAACTAAAAAGTGACATAATTTGACTAAAAATATATTATTCAACAAATGTCTAGAAATTATACATTATTACTGTAATGTAATGTTACTGCTATCATTTAAAAGTATGCTTTTTCATAGATATTATACAGAAATGTAAAAGGTTTTATATTATGTATATTTAATAAAGTATACTACGCAGATTATTGATTTAATATAAATTTCGGTTAACAAATATATCGATTTTGAATCAATATTTTTATAACATTGAAAAATAACGTGTTTTACTTAATTAACAAAAATTATTTATTATTGAATCTGATATTAGGAACTTAACAGTCACATTTTACTTTAGAAATTGCTTCAGAGGAAAGTTTAAAACAAGAAATTAGTGATTCAATTTTGGATATTATTCGTAATCAAACAGCTTCTCCAAAGCCAACAAAACATTCACCAGGTAATGTAAAAATCAGCGTAAAACAAATAGGTAATAATTGAAATTAATCGAATCAAAATTGTCAACAAAATTTGCTTTTCTTTAACAGAATTCTGCTCCTCCCGAATTCCCAGACTATTATGTAGTAAGAAGGATCCATTTTACTGTTTTATTCTTTTAACTAAACTTAAACGTTAACGGGTTTAATTAAATAATTTGACAAATTATAATGATTTAAAAAAAATTGTTTTTAGTTTTAGTATTAGTTTTAATTTTAGTTTAAAATTTTAAAATTGTTTTTTGTTATTTTCTTATTATTAAAAAAACAATTACTAAATAAATAAACCCTCTTCCCCAAATTGGAGAGTATCCTTGTCATACTGGTATTCATAAATAAAGGTCACTGCATTCTTCGATTAGAAAAGGGTGTTTACAAGTGTAACTAAACTCTTAAATTCTTATGCTATCTTCAACTTTAGGGAAATCTTATGACGATTTCTTCAAATGTGTTGTAATGTAATTTTATTGATTGATTTCACGAATAAATTGAGTTCAGATGAAACTGTATGTTATATTATAAACTGGAGGGCTGTTTACAACAAGTTTCGTGTATTCTTGTCCATTACATTAATTGGTCATTGTATTTATGTTATTTAATGTCTAAATGCAATATTAAGATACCTAAATACAACATTCGATACCGTTTCATTTACTATTATTTTAAAGATTAATTTATATTTAAATAATGTTATGTTATTGAACTACATGTTTGTAAAGTTGGTAACTATTCATTCGGTCAATGTACATTTACAACAGAGAAATCAACAAGGACTCCTTCTCTGCCAAGTTGCCCAACCTGTCTTGAGAGAAAGTCTGGAAGGCCATCGTCGGCTGGTCAGATCAGGGAAGAAGATCACTCACCAGGAAGAGCATCTTCACTTGAGGAAGAACCCTCTGGGATGTTAAAGGGTGGGAAAGGTTTAAAGAAATGTCACAGTTGTAGGCGTCAAACTACATTACCAAGAAACGTAGTTGATTGTAACAATCATAGTAAGTGTTATTGCGATATTATATTTCACACTTGCCAGAGGTTAAATACTTATTGTAATGCTAGTCCAGCAAGTCAAAGCCTCAATCTGTTACAAAATATTATCATTGTCATTCATGCTCACAGCCCTAAGCATACGCCACTACGAACCTACACATCCGCGGGTGACGGTTCCACGCCAGAACATCACGACTTCACAACAGCACTACCATCACGTGCACACGAACCATCCTATTCCAGAACCTCAGCAGAGATCCGTGCTGGAGACCGGGTACTACGTGGACCCGGGTCAGGCGGCCTTCTTGCGACAGGTGGAGACTGGTGGGGGCGAGTTTGTAGCACCGTTGGTGGCCTGCCACGGGGAGATAGCCTCCTCCGCTGTTTGGGAAGGTGGAGGAAGAGGAAGGACGCCTGCAGACGCGAAGAAAGGGGTGAGGTGTTTGCAACTGTTGGCCCACTGTTGAGCCACTGTTGTACCACTGTTGAGCCACTGTTGTACAACTGTTGTCCCACTGTTGAGCCACCTTTTGCCCACTGTTGTACAACTGTTGAGTATAAATAATGGTATGATCTACACCCAACAGCGAGGCATCTCCTATGCGCAAAATTCACCCTCAGCACCCACACCAGCGGCCGTCTGCAATAGCGCGACTAACTCGAAGAATAGCTCCAGGAACCTGCTCACCCGGGCAGCCTCCTTTTCCGCGGACTCGCGACGAGGGAATAGTTCTGCTGGGAGCTGCGGTGAGGCGGCTGGCGATGGTAGAGAACTGCTGGTTGCTGATGCGGGTCATAGGAGGAAGGCGGGTGAGGGGGCGACTTCTGCTTGGAACATGGGTCATGTTAAGGCCATGATTCACGAGATTCGAGATGTTGCTGCCGCCACAAGTGAGCAACTTCATGCGCTCTTATTATTTATAATCAATTTTTAAATCGTGATAATTTATTTTGAAGGAGAGATAGAAAATTTAATCTTAACTATGAATTCACATGCAAAAGAAACTAGCTAACTGCAATATGTATATAACAAAATTTAAATCTGTTGTTTCTAAAAATAATATAAATTTATAAAAATAATAGTTTTGCTACTATCAGTAGTATTGATTTATTCACTAAATATATTGTGCAATGAAAAGGTAACAACTACATCTAAGCTAATGTTTAACATGTCTAAGAAGTAGAATATGGTATATTTACTTTAAAAGAATAATTATTATATATTTCCATTTTAAAATTTGTCATTATTTGATGGAGAATGTTTTCTAAGTCATTTGTATTGTATTTTATACATCCATTGTTGTTGCATTATTGTTAAAAATATTTTTAAAGATGTTTGATAACAATTGCCAACGTAAATACACATTCTTTATATTTTAAACGCGAGTCTTAAGCTCATATTCTGCACGTAAATTTTGCCTTTCCAATTAAGACGAAAGAAAACAACCTTTTTTTTTTACTCCGAAAGAATAATAAAAAAGAAGGGATTAATAATTATGACATGATTATCATTGTGATAAAGTAGGATACATATTTTAAAATATGTTTATTTAATGACACAGTTTAACAAAACATCATCAACCGAAGATGTCTGTATAGAATGTCATCCGGACACTTTTGGATTAATGTCAATCTTGATTTATCGCAAACCCATTTTTATTTACAATGCAATGTTATTTTTTTACATTATGGGTTAGTCACTATAAGGGGTATGATTGTAGGATATGTAGATAACCAGGACACTTGCTATTATCTTCTGATAATCTTTGGTTGTTTATCTAAATTGTGATAAATTAATGTTCAATATTTTGTTCTAATTATCTTACAATTTACCATATTTGGGAATATAATTGTAATCGTTTCATCTAGAATTTTTGTGCACAATAAGGAAAACGCCCAAATAAAATTGATATTTTGGTTTGAATATTATAAAACTTTTATTTATATCAAACAATTTTTTTATTCGTGTTTATAAAAAAACTTTCAAAAGTGAAATACTAATTTTTGAATGGTACTTATATAATTATAGTATTCAATTTTAATTATAAATAATCAAAATATTATATAGACGTTATAATAAAATCCAGATTTTCTAGAAAACAAATAATTGTGGAATTGTATCCATATTATTTTAGATTTTAATAGCAATAATTATTACTAATATTATGTTAAGCTATACTAAAATTGGCAGAATAAATTTTAATTTGTATTCCATATAGAAAAAGTATTCTTAAAAAAACAATTTACTTAATTTAACAAATAGAAAAGTTTGTCGTTTGCATTAATAACTTTTTTCTTCAGATACAATAACAGATATTATCTCGAAAAAATCCCTACATCAATATTTTCTATTAATTTTGAATTAACCAAATATAAATTTATCGTTTCATTATTAACCCAATTACTGATCCGTGAATATATTTCAGTTCCACAAAAATTGGCTTTCTAAAGGTAATCTTTTCAATTTAAAACTGTCGAACCACCCATTCACTCTAATCTTGAAATTATATATAATATAAGTTTTCATCATTTTGATCAAATACGTGGAATCATATTTCTAAAAAAATAACTATTTAAATATATTGGTGGATAGTATCATATTTGAATTTTTCTAGGCATGAAGAATTGTGATAAAGTTGTCTCTTTCAAAGGAAATGGATGCTAATTTTTAAAGAATTCGATTTTCAGGGGATGCTGATCTGGATCGTATTATTGGTGATCTGGAAACTGCCATTCGGGATATCTTCCATGGTGAGCTAGTTGTCAACGACCTGGTTGATTGCAATCGAGAACTTACTGAGGAAAATTCTTGTTTGAAAAAGTGAGTGGTGCAGTTTGCTAAATATTGTTTATTGCCTGATCATTGCTTGACTTTTATATAATTATATACAATTGGTATCTGGTTGAATTTACAATTATAAATAATTTACTGAAACGCTTTGATTTCCTTTACAAATTTCAAACTTCCAAATTGTGCGATTATTAGGTTTTGGAGATTAAGGTACTAATTTATAACTGCGGTAATTACCATGGGAGCCTTCTAATAAGGAATATGTCTGATGGTAACATTATAAATTTATCTAAGTGGATCTTGAACTGTCAAACCTACCGGTCAGAAAAACTTACAAAATTGTACGAATTATGTGACATTACAATTATTGCAACATTATAGTTAGATTATGGCTTTTGTGTCTTTCTTTAAAATGTTATTTCCATGAAACTACTTTGAAACAAAAGATGGAATTTAAAAAAAGTTCCTAACTAATTAATTATGTACTAATTGGACCAAAGGGAAAAGTTTTTTTATCGTGAAATTTGCTTTTAATTGTTAATATAATATTAAAAACAAATCTATTTTTTTTTCGGTTGTAGCAGGCTTTGAAATATGAAATAATTTTCCAACTGCAGTATTTCCCCAATTTTATTGTTCTTTGTGTGCAATTCATTCCATAACTCGTTGTTACCGAACTTCCTCGTCAGAGAATCGAAGCACCTCAGCGATCAAATTCGAGATTTGACGGCGAAGAACCGAGCTCTGAACAGCAACACTGCCTACCGCTCCAACTGTGAGTGAAATTCTAACCTCTGTCTTTTAGTGTGTGTTTTCCAACGTGTTTACTTCCTTGCTATAACAACCACACCTCAATCCTCCAGCCGAACGTCTGGCAGTGGAATTGGCGGAGATGCGCAGTCGTTTGGAGGGGGAACGCGACCGTAACCGAGCCCTCTGCGACGAGACCAGGCAGGCTGAGTCTGAGCGAGATTCTGCCAATGTGACGAATCAACAGCTTCTCCTGCAACTCTGCCAGAAGGACACGGAAGCGATACAGGCGCGACATGTCTGGCTGCAGGTGGAGGCACAGCTCAAGGTAGACCTCCTGCCGGTTGAATGACCTTGGTCCAATGTACACCCCCAAGTTCTCACACATTTGCAATCAGGAGGAGATCGGCACTCTATCCGGCGAACTCGACATCGCCACTCGCGAACTCTCGCAACTCTCCCACCTGCTGGGCGACCGCGAGTCTGAGCTGGCCCGGTGTCAGCACTCGGTTCGCGCGATACAGATGAAACTCGCCACTCTCCTCTCCCGCTCCAACACCTCGGGGACCGGTTTTGCCATGGCGACGGAGGTTCAGGCGGCCAGCGGTGGCGACACCTCCACACAGCTGTTGAGCACCATTCTGGACATGTTGTCTCCGGCTAGAAGACACGGCGCATCAACTCGGTGAGTTTGTTAACGGGAGGTAAAGTTTTGCGCAGGTATTCTGTTCGTATGGGATGCTTGCTTTGAAATTAAATATGGATGGGAAAGAAACCTTCTTCAAAATACATTCTCTTGATAAAAGCTGGATTATGTTTACAACCAGAGACAAAATTTGTCTTTAATCATTCGCTTTGAAGAGTTATCAAGTGACACATATTTATAGATTGGCACATCAATGCACTACAGGTTTGTATGTGTACCGTACTTTATCTATACTTTTTGTATATTTTAATCATCCTCTTTTCAAACATACAAAATCCTTTTTCCGTCCACATCTTCAACAATGACAGCTCACAAGCGCTCTCCCCTTCTAGCCCCGTCTACCCGCTGGATCAGAACTGTTCCGCCGCCTCTCTTCTCCCCACAACACCTCCTCCTCCTCCCCCGGACAGCATCAACCTCCACGACAACAACTCCTCGGTGAGTCGGCTGACCGAAGCCAACCTGCGCACCTTCCAGCAGCAACACCTCGACGAAGTCAGCCTGCCCCAGACGCCCTGTTCCACCTCCGACGACACCCTGTCTCCCGCTAGGTCCAACCAGCCGACCGCCTCCCCCAACCAGAACCAGCGGCAACACCCCCCCGACCCCAGCACCAGTCCCAGCGTCTACTCCTCCACCACGAGCATTCAGTCCTCCCTCGCACAGCACCTCGTCACCACCGGCACTACCGCCTCTTCTCTGTCGCCTATGGCAACCCCGGTAGCTAAGCCCCCGGTCCACCCAGAGCGTGCACCACGAGGGCCCCCCCCTCCTCCGGTGGTGAATGGATGCCGGTCGGTGACGTCAGGGTTTAGTATGACGAGCAGTGTGTCCTCCCTGCGCTCTACCGATGAGCAGCAGTTCAAGTCAGGCCTGGCCAAGCTGGACGCGCAGATTGTCCGCTTGCAGACCGCCCTGCATTCGAACAATGCATAAATAAATACTGCTCCAACAAGCGATATCCGTTAGCCCGGAAGTTATTTTTCTTAAACTCCTATTTTTCTTACTGCACTCGTTTTTATTTCTTTTTATATTTTGCTAAAACTTCTGAGGGATTTTACATTTCATTTGCGCTACAAGTTACACATTGTTTTTATCTTTTATTGTATGCTAGGAATAAAACTAATTCTGTCTTAATTTTGTAAATAGGTTTACATCAATTTTAATCTTGCAACGAACACTTGAAGCATAATAAGAAGTCCATTTGCTCACTGGTGCTATATTTCATGTCACTCTGTTGATTTACAGTAAATATTTCTTGTAACCATATGATAAATAGTATTACTTAATTACCTTGTCGTATGGATGTTACAAGATTGTTTCAGCTTATATAATGCTGTGCGTATGTAATATATTCATAATCTACTGTACAGAATTCCAGCATCATTTTATGTTGTTTTTATACGTAAATAAATTGCCCCTCTATTTTATATTTGCTTGTAATTGTTTCATACAAATCCATTTTAAGTTACCTTTCAGTACCGGTACAAATATATAACATTTTAAAATCCATTCCTGATGTGTACCAGGGTTTTACTGCCGATCTATTTTACGATTTAAAGTATTACCATAGCAACAGTGTGTATTTAATTTTTGTATTTAAAAAAATTAGTATGGATTTACTTTGATTAATATATTATAATACATTGCAATGAATTGTTTTGATTCTGGAACCTATGATGACCTTCTTTTAAATGGTAATATTACGTATTTTCAATTCTTATTACGATTTACTATTAACAATTTTAGCAACCACATTTGTGTTAAATCTCCTTTTGCAGTTATAATAACTAAATAGTATGCTTTTGATACGAAATCGATAGTATTTTTTCTTAGAATATCTAAAGAACTATCATATGAGAAATGGGTGTTAAACAAAAATAAACATTTGCTTCTTCTAGGTATGTCCAACTCTTCGAATCTGACACGAAATGAAACACTTGTTTCCATCGTGTTTTATGGAAACCAATGAATACACCAATAATTTTCATATATTTTCTTATAGCTAATAATATTATAGCTTTGTAGCTAAAATAAAAATGCAGGCCCTAAAATGTGATGAAAATATCTCTAAAATACGTGTTTCCTTCAAAATAGGGAATTTTTTACTAATTTATTTTATTATTTCTATTTGTCAAATAACTAAAAAATGGTAGAGCATGATATCCAAATCAAAGACAATAAAATTTTCTTTTAACAGATGTTTCATACTTGATTATACCATAAGTGTGCGTGGAGATAGAAGTTTCGAAAAGTATACAGGTATTTTTCCGTTTCCATTTATATCATAAAAATCATTGTTTTGATTTGTTTGGCCAAATAATACTGAAATATTTTAAAATTCCAAAATCAAAGCAGAAAATTTAAGCGGCAGTCTTGAAAGTTAGAAATCGAAATAAATAAAGAAATTGGATTATTATTCCTTGAAGTAAATCATATTGGTAAGGGATTTTTTTCTGTTTGATAAATTTGTCTCATATGTGACATGTATAAAAACATGATCTAATATAGAGTATGTAAGTAAAATGATAGTCTTAGCTCATATATAACATGTTAAATATATATACATATTAAAAATATGGCGGCCATTTTGTTGTGACGTCATAAAAAGCCACCGATCGTTTTTATAAATACCATTTTTGTAATAAGCAACATGTCTGGTAATGTAAAAAACAAGAGTTAGCCTTGGCGCTGTTGGATGCACTAAATTTTGGTTTAAACCTATACCGTGACTGAAAACATAATCTTGAAAAAAGCTGTCAAGTCTTTGAAAATACAATTGGGTCGCAGAAAGTCAGACCCATTTGCATCAGTTCCTGTAAGTAAAAGAAAGAAGATGATACAAATGCCAGAAGAAACTGAATGAATACCAGAAGAAGAAGATATGTTTAGAAAAGAGAAATCGATATAAAAAAAGAAGAAAGCAGATATGTCAGAAAATAATGTGGCAATATTGATGCAAAAATTATCTAAGCAGAGACAGCCTTTCTAAGCATATCCCTGGGTCAACAGTAATTGACAAACGATTCGTCATCATCTGCTAAAAGCCAAAAAAAACTGGGATTTCCCTCAAAAAATCATATCTGGTCAAGGACCCATTCCTTATGAAAATTCTGCCGAACCAATTCCTGCAAATGATATGCTACTTGACAATTGTAAGTAATATCGTGTTTAGCAGTTCAAAATTATGTTCTGTTATAATTTTATTTGTTCCAATATACGTATTTTTTATGATTTTAAAGCAGTACATATAGCCTAAGAAACAACTCTGTAATTAACTTTTAAAAATATATATTTTCATAAAATGTTAGAATAAAAGTGTGTACTTTGAATCAATTTGTCTCCTATGTGACGATGTTTTTTATTTTGAGATCGAAGTCGACGTGCAGCTGCTCGAAAAGAAACAAAAAAAACTATTTTAAGAACATCCGTTTTGGGTTATTTGTGTACGTCTCATATGTAACGCTTTTATGCGAAGTAGTAGAGGTAATAAATAGGGAAGTAAAAATTAAATATTAACATTGAAAAATTTATATATATTTTATAGCTGTGTAATAGTCCTAATTGAATTATATTTTAATAAAATAATGTATATAATTTGTATTTATATCAATAAAAATAAAGTTGAAGGGTCATTTGGTAGTATATAATTTTGATTGTGGGGAAAATATTTAAAAATGTCATATATAGTTTATAAATGAACTGAAGTTTCGAAAGATGGACTCCATTTATATGCAACATCAATATAAATATAAAAGAATTCTGCTAAATTAATACTATAGTGCACCATAAAAGGATAACGATTTATCAACTATACACTTTATAAAATGAGGGTTCTTTGCTCAAAAAATGGTGCTAAATATATCGGGAAACATATATATTTTTGATAGCAGTCATTATTTTTTGACAATATTAGATATTATACGAGATAAAATATCGAAAAAATTTGTAATTTTTCTGTTCCTTTTATGTCAAATTCGAACAGTTGACCGTATGTTTTTCTGATATGTTTTCAGTAAGTACCTAATCTAATATATAAAGACAAACGCATACAAAAAGTATGTATTAATTTCGATTCATTTAATTATTCAGTCTGACAAAGATAGATATTTTTCAATTTCCTTCTTTTTGTAATTAGTTTTAGTAAATTTAAGAAATAAAAAGCGGAATGTCAAAGTCCTTTTAAATTGATTTTTGATATTATTCTTTTGACGAGCGTTATTTTTTCGAATGCATTTGCTTAATAATATTAATATAGGTATACATATTACCAACTAAATCATAATCTCCTAAAATAATAGTATTATTATATTAAACATATTATTTAATAATAAAAAGTAATTGAATTACCTCAAATTAAGATTTGAAATATTAATTCTGTTATACAAGATTATTAATTATGTTATTAATTCTGTATATATGATTTAATTATGGGTGCCAATTGAGAAGGTGTCCCAAAAAACAACATACACATTATTTCAATTAATTGAAATCTAGAACTAACGTCATCTACAATTCTGTTTTTAATTATGTTCTTCCGCCGTATAATAAGCGTGTATTTAATGTACAACATACAATAATGGGAACCTATGTATGAATGATATAGCTAGGTAGTTAACATGGTTACGTATTTAAATATGGAATTGATTAAAGGAGTAGTGTAAGGCAAGGATTTCTAAATAGTAACAGTAATAGTGTTACTATTTAGAAGTCCTTGTGTAAGGGAAGTAGGAGTGAAGACATAGTGCAGTCGTTGAAGGAGGTTGGTAGATTTTTTATGAGTGACGAAGAGATTTTGGAGACAGTTTATGTAGCGAATGAGTACTTGAAGCTGTGGCCTTTTTTCACAATTCAATAAATTGATGCAGATTGTGGGCTTTAAGGGGTTTCTGGAAAAAGATTAGAACGTTGGGGAAATCAATGATCCTTCTTTGAAATTTTCCAGTATATTATTCTGTTTGAAATTTATGCCAACTTTAAAAGGTCTAGCATATTCCAAAACTGAGCGGATAGACGTGTAATAGATGTTACAAAAAATCTTTCCAGACATTGCGTTTTAATTTTTTGATTGCGTAAAGTTTCCTGGTACATGTTCCAACTATTTAATACATAATTCCAACGTGGAATACATAATACCTGTGTATTCAGAATATTGATTTTTAGTCCGAGTTGTTTACATTTATAGATTGTCACAAAAGAAACAAGAGGCAGTGACTTGATTATTTGATCATTATGAAATTTGGCATGAGGGTACCTCTGCATAGGGCCTTTAATAATCCCAGGTTTCATGGTAATCAACAACCTACTTTTAAAATGGCGGCATATTCAAATTTCAATTTGTCAGCACCGTCATTTTAACCTAAATTGGTTTTTTGATGTCGCCAAGACGATAATCGATAAAATCTATTTGAAAAAATACTAAAAGGTAGGTACTGAAGTTCTACACCATGTATTAAAACTTCAAGTTCATTGGTTGCTTAGTTACCAATCAGTGCCATTTTTTAAATTTCAAAAAAGGTCGTTTTTATGCCCTGTCAGATTAGTACTACCAGAAGGGAACCTCCGATTAAAAATCTGTTGGCACCTAGCCCCTAGGGAATTTCATAGCGCACATTGTGTTAAAATATAAGACCGATTGAAAAATCAAAAAAGCCTGTACAGCATTTTAAAACAGCTTTTTTTTAGGACCAATCAATCATGTTAGAAATATTACCATCCTTATTATTGGCTTTGGTGTGTCGAACAACAACGGTTGAGTCGTCTGCGAATTTAATGAAATGAGAATTAAGCAAAGTGATATCTCTGACCTAAACTCAAAAAATAGATGGTGAGATGACGCTTCTATGAGACACTCCTGAAGTAATAATAATGGACTCGTTTTATATCTATATAGAAGTGGTGACTTGCTGGGTGCAGTTCGATAAGTAGTTCTTCTTTAGGGTTTTATTCAATCATCTGCTATCCTTGGCCATAACGATTAATCGGAGCAATTTTACCGATCAATCGGAAGTTAACGATGGCGAATAATCGATAGTTTTATATAACATCCACCTGGGGGAGGTTTGTTTTGGATAGTGAATTGATCAATAAATGCGTTGGGATAGAGTCGACTTAGCTGAGAATTTATCTGAGCCAGTAAGTAGCCTTTGAGTCATTTAAAGCGAAGCTAAGAGAGTTGCTTCAACCTCTTCAATGTAAAGAGAACAATCCAGTCGTCATCTTAATTTAGCGTCCGCCTCTTGTAGTGGAGCAAAGAACCGAGTGTAAATGTTTGTTAATTAAGTCAGTTTTGCTTGCTGTAGATTTGCAATTAGATGCAGACTGTGTGAGTTTTTGGATTTATTATTACCATTGACTTCTTTGTAGATTTTTCAAGCTCTAAAATTTGGATTCTTAAGGAGTTTATTCGAACAAATAAATTTAGCATTCACAATTTCTGTTTTGACTTTTTTTTGTAGTGATTTTAGCTTTCCAACGTTGATGAATTAGTTGTTTCACTAACGGAGAAAGCAATGGTTTGTCGTTTTTTGAAAAAAAATGTCCTTTTTGGAATGACGTTCATTGCTTCGACAAAATTGTTGCAAAAAATGTTTGTCTTCTTAGCTAGTAGTAGACAGACTTTTACAATCAGATTATTGTCACATTCGATGAGCTTTGAATTATTTAAATTTTTTTTCAGGGCTTTGATCTCTGACATTTTCGTGCGGAGTCTTCAATTTTCTTTCAAGGTGAGAGGCGGTTCTTTCTTACTGACTTGTAGATTTTCTGATATGTTGATTTACCGATATGTTGATTTACGGAGTTGTAGATTTACTGATATGTTGATTTACTGACTTGTAAATTTACTGATATGTTGATTTACTGACTAGTAGATTTACTGATATGTTGATTTACAGACTGGTAGATTTACTAATATGTTGATTTACAGACTGGTAGATTTACTGATATGTGGATTTACCGACTTGTAGATATACTGATATTTTGATTTACTGATATGTAGATTTACTAATATGTAGATTTACTGACTTGTAGATTTACTGATATGTGGATTTACTGACTTGTAGATTTACTGATATGTTGATTTACTGATATGCTGATTTACTGAGTCGTTGATTTACTGATTTATAGATTTACTGATATGTTGATTTACTGAGTTGTAGATTTACTGATATGTTGATTTACTGACTTGTAGATTTACTGATATGTTGATTTTAAGTTGTAGATTTACTGATATGTTGATTTACTGACTTGTATTTTGTTTAAAAGCGTGTTTGCATATTTTAAAATTATGTTGTCTTCAATTTATCAGAAAAACCCTGAACACGTATTTCCTTACAACAGTTGCACGACTTTTAAGAATAACATAATGTACCAATGTAAAACTAGCTACAGGGAAAAAGGTATTAAAAAAAATAGAACGAAATATCAATTTACAAAGATTTGTGATAACAGTATAAGTTGAGCAATGCGGAATTTTTACTAATAAGTGAGAATCTTAGATACCTCGAAAATGGCGAATGGGGTGTAGTTTTCGGCTGACGTGTCTTTTTTGATGCGATAAATCTGTGCGACCAATTTAATTTCTTATTGAAAGGGATTTCTAAGACTTTTATTTTTTTAGCGTTTCAATTTTTGAGATTAGACTGGTTGACGTTTTTTGTTATGTGCAAGATTTGAGTTTTGCTCTCATTAACTTTTAGGCCGAGTTCTCGGCAGTCATTTGAGAATTTTCTGATGCATTGAATAATGTCGGTTTCAAGATGGCGGTCATGCTTGTGACGAATTATTTCTATTGAGTGGTCGGCATGTATTTTAAGAGATGGTTGTTATTAATTCCTATGTCATGGATGTAGACACAGAAGAGAAAAGATGACACGATCAGGATGATCCCTTCACACTGACAATTTGTGACAAAAATATTTAGGTAAATAATCGTTTCCAATCCATTTTTATATGAAATAATATAATAATAAACTAACTACAACTAAGAAAAAATTGTTTTAAATAAATTGTTACTAAATTATATATTGATTTTATTATGAATGACTAAAAAATCAAAAAAATTCAATAATCGTGCATTTTATCACTTTTCAACTGAATTCCTACCAGAACGTTTTCCGTTTTTTCTAAGGTCAGTAGTAAGCTCGAATAGTATTGTTCAAAATTTTGGACAAACTTCTATAAATCTTATTTATTCTAAATAAATTGTCGAGACCAGTTTTCAGATTTTTTTCTGTCTGACTGTCTATACAGAAAGACACTCTAAAGATATCTAAAGTTATGATCAATATATTCATTTGGACATGAGCAAAATATTTGTGATTTTTACGACGGTTTGCTCCATGTTTTCAAATTAAATTCTCCTCAACTCCTTGGAATCGTGTCTGAGTGCAACAAATTAGAATGAAAAACAATTAAACAATCTAATATGAGCCGTAGTGATTTTTCGCATAATTAATTTACAATTAATAAAATATTCGCAATTTGAAATATCCAATGTTGACATAACACCTCTATTGAATTGCTGAAATTGTCACTTATATAAATTGTTCATAAAAATAAAAGAGGTGAATACTTTTTTTGGTAACAAAATTCCTATTCTCCTCAATAATCTTACACTTGCAGTTATTCTAAAAACAGTCATGATTAAAAAGAACTGAAATGGTTCCAGCTTATATTATTTAAGATCTTTGGCATTAAATATTCTTTTTAAACCATAATGTAAATATCACTGATAACTATAAAATATCATATTACAATTTCCAGGGATTTTTCATATGCACAAAAATTGAGTAATTATTTGAATTTTTTAAATTCTAAAAATACGATCACTTCAAATGAAATATTTCATGATTTTCTCCTAGAAGTATAGCTTAATTAAGGATATATATATTCTTTTCATGATTTTCAGCATCCAACAGCTGTAGCTTTATTACTTTGTAATTATTATTAAGATAGGAACAAACTGCATGTTATATGTATATAATCACAGAGTGCACCAATGTCTGATAATGGTTTTTGTTGTTGTAATTAAAGGAAATTTCTAAAACGTAAGTCTACTTTGCATTACAAAATTAGTATGACCTCCCAATAAAATTCAGAAATTCAACATATCTATAGTATATATTTATTTTTTGAATCTGCATTTAAAATTTAATTTTGTTCTTTTTAGTCAAACTGAAGCTATTCGGCATTGGCGCAATACTCCTGTTAGTCTGAATGGCCGCAATGTAAGCATTTCGCATATCCTTGCTCAAAATGGCGTAGACAATCTGAAGGAAAAAAATATAGGAAGAAAATACATATATAGCTGTAATTTATATTAAAGGTCTTACTTTTACTCATGACTTAATATGTTCATGTGTTTACATTGACAAAATAAATCAAAATACAATATTAAAAATCTTTATTAGTTTGGTTTCAAAATGGTCTGTTCTCATTAAGATTACCTCATATATAGTGGGGCATACAAAATATTTTTGAAATTAAAACAAACTAGCTGTTTAAATAAATCGAACTATTATTTATCTTTGAATACGTTCTAATAATTAGTTTTAAAAATTAAATTAGAAAATACAGTTGATAATAAAATCCTTACATGAGTACGAAGTCAAATGGTTTTATTAATCAGATGATTTTATAAACCGAAGTTCATTAAAATAAGAACAAATTAATATTATTTACATATATAATAACTTATATTTTGTATATACCTATATCGGAATTGAGAAACATAATTAGTACATTTATGTAGAATATATGCATTATAAATAATAATACATTTAATTATTTTAATAATTTAAAACTTAATAAATACTGACTCAGTAAATGTATATATAACTTATAAAAGTAGGCATATGTATGTATACACTGGAGTGCCAAATAAACGTAACCACACTGTGAACGCAACACCCCACCCCCCTCCGTTTATTTGGACCCTCTAATTATTTATTTCAGTATTATTATGCATTAACGTTTTTGTTACATACTACCACTTATTTACATTAATTAAACACATATTACTTACTAAATATTGTTTATTAAAATAATTATATCATGGTAATAATGAGCAAATTTTTCAATTTAATCCTTTTCTCATCCTTTGCTTACCACGTAAATTTCCATCATTTAGAAATAATTTTTTAACATATCAATGAAAAGAATAATTAAACATATAAATCCCCCACCCCCAAAGTTTACTACATACAACCAACCGATTATTTATTTTAAGAGAAATGAACTTCTCCCCTTTCGATTATTTAATTTGAAGAAATAGATTACCCCCCCCCCCACTGATTATTTATTTTTAAATTGATGGACACCCTCGAATAATACAACCACCCATTTATTTGGCACGCCAGAGTACTCAACTTACATTATAAACAGCAGAACTAATCATAAATCCTTCGAAATTAAAAGAATCTTTTATAGACAATTTAAATTGTAAAATTTGTTGTATTGATTTTTAAAACCGAAGTATTGATTTTATAAAGCGATATTTTGACTGTAATAAAAAATTTAAACAAATCCTTTCTTCACATTTTAATATTGAAAAACAGCGATTTTATTACCCGCGATTATATTAAACGGATTCCACCGTACCTACTTTTTTATTTTCATTTGAATGTTTGCAATAACTTGAAAACAATTACAATAAACTTATTTCAAACAACGACCTTGTTTATTCAATATTAATTTATAAATTTAAAAATCTCTATCATTTGAATTGTATAATATTTAAAACGACTTTTAAAATATATTTTGTTTTAATCTATATATCAGTTTCGCTTTGGACACTGTCTCCAGAGCAACCATGTAAATGAACATCTTTAAATTACCGGATTAATCGCCATGGTTAACCAATAAAAGCTGAAAAACCATAGCAACATTTCTGGAATAGAGACGTAAATTGAAGAATTTACAGATTCAGCCACTATTGCGGGGAACATGCACACGATGAAAATGAAACAATTGATAAACATGACCAATGCTCCTTGAGCTCTCCGTTGGATCTCTGTGCGACGTTGATTGTCGCCAATGGTCATGATTCGGAGGAATATAAGAAGGTAGCTGACTGTCATGACACAAGCCGGAATATACGTGAAGAGACATTCAACCGTTCTTTTCCAAATTATTTGTGAAATGTCCCAAGCACAGATGCCAAATGGTGTGGCAAGGATAAAATCGCCCCATACTTGAAAGCTAGCCATTAATGCAAAGATTCCTATAGAACAGAAAATAGAAATATTTAAGAATATATAACCATCTTATGTATTATAACGTTGAGTAAATTTATCCTAAGAAGGGTGGAGAATAATATATCAAAATGCATTATTTGACCATGTTATAATGTTCGGATAATGATATGAACAATCGGTGAAGAGAAAAGAATGTTTTTTTTTTATATTCCGAAATGAAGAAAATATTGATTAAATTTTCAGTTTTGAATCACAAACATTCGAAATATAAAAACTTTGTAATTTTTGTTAATGAATTATCTACTATAAATTAAAATTGAAAGCAAGGTATGATTGTTTCTATAAAATTCATTTAAATTGAACAGTTTAGTGTTTATACAAAATTCAAGAAACAATGTAAAAACAGTGGCAGTTTTTGAATTATGTTTTCATTATTTAGACTCTACAACCGTAAAAAAAAGAAATTAATAATATATTCTGCAAACATACTGTATTGCAAGAATTAATTGTTTCAACCTTACCTGGCAAAATCCAAGCAAACAGAGCCCAAACTGTGAATATTATTTTCGGACGTTTTAGATACTTTTGGTAAAAGTGGGGTGCGAATACCGCCAAGAAACGAACAAGTGCTATCACCATCTGTCCCAAGGGGGAACCAAAGGCGAACATTGTATGCAGGCACAAGGTTATACTACACAGTCTGGGCATCAATTGGAGGCCGTACAAAAATGCCAGAACAATTCCAACCTGAAATAAATTAAATATTAATCAATGCATTATATGAAAAATATCGATAAATTTTTAAATGTAGATTGTAAACATTTTATAATTTGTAATATTCTATTTGATTATATATAAAAACATTTTTATATCTATTTATATATAAAACACTTTCTATACGGTTTTTCAATTAATTACTTATGAGTTTTCAGTTTTTAGTTTTTAGTTTTTAGATTTTAGATTTTAGTTTTTAGTTTTAAGTTTTTAATTTTTAGTATTTGGGTTTAGTTTTTTGAAGCTTTGAGTTGAATGGTGTTGTATGATGTTTTTTTGTTACGAAAAATAGCAATGCACTCCGCTTCGCTATCGTGCATTATTTTTTGGAAGGCATTTCGATCATAATATTCCTTTCTATAGTTATTTTATTGATTTGTGTTGCTTATTGCATAATATTCTCTATGAATAATATACATATCTATAATATATTTACGATTT
>JAUZNC010003230.1:0-38054 GCA_034780395.1 Vannuccia rotundouncinata | reverse complement strand
CCTGTTATACCGCTCCACACTGAGAGGATTCTTGTGACCAGTGATACAGATGTCAGAATTTGAATATCCCTACGCGTGATAGTTGAAATCTCGTACAATCATGATCATATATATATATTCATTATATTTAAATTCGTTTAATTAATTTAGCTTTGGCATGTTATATATCCATTTATTATAATATATATATTTATAGTAATTTTCCATATTATATTTATTAGCTCTTTTCTGTCTGATCCAACATTTCTATATAAATATATTCAATATGGTTTGGTCATATCATTCGTTTGATTACCTATACTTCTAGATTTTCATTTTTATCAGGTTTTGGGTATATTTATTATATAATTAACCTCTCACTATAATATAAATAAATATAGATTTCTTGTTAATCAGATATTTCACAAAATGTTCGACTAATTTTTGTGTTTATTACAGACACATTGTCATCCTCAATCATATTTTTGCGTTAGAAAGCCAAAAACAGACTAAATTAGTGAAAAATTATCTGTTGTTAATGGAATCCCTGTTCCAAAAGAAAAATTAACGTCATCTGTAAGTATTATCAATTATTTAATTATGTCATTCGATTCAAGTTTCATAATTCATTACTATTCAATGTTTGCTTGAAATATTGTCTTCATAGGAGTTATCAACGATATTATAGGGGAACCATTTCAAACGCATATTCTGCTTACTCAAACTCCTTCAAAGTTCGCCATATAGTATTCGTTCGAAAATTAGTTCGTCTCAACTTATACTTACACAACTACTCCTTTGAGCCACAGACTTCAACGTCCAAAAAACAACCAGAAGATGATAAGTTAAAGATGATAACACTTGTCCTATTCGGGTCAACCAAAAAGTATCTTAACTGCTCCGTTTATGCACTGTCAGCTCGGATCAAAGAAATTTCATTAAAAAATAGTTTCCTAATACAATTGTATTATTGTGCATATTGTACATGTCAACTAAACAATTAAATGACAGGTGATTTAGAAATACTTACCAATTGTTGTATATATAATATTAGTATTAACACTGCTGTATATATAAAGCTATTATTTTAATGTATTTATAATATTGTTATGGATAAACGAAGCAAAACTAATCAAATTTTCTGTAAAAATAATGATAGAGTAAAAATTTGAATGTCGGAATCGAATATGAGACAAATATGGTAATATAATAAGAGGAATAAATCCGTTCCCAAGTAATGTGACGGATAATCGAGGGTGACAGATTACCGAGACTAGATTGTATTTAAATATATCAAAAAATCGATTGACTAGAAAATGACAATATAGTTCTCTTAAATTTTATAAACCCTTATATTTTTAAAATTAACTTTTTTATCTACTAAAATATTGTAATTTAGTAGTGTACTAAGTTAATAATGATATTTCAGTAGAAAAAATTAATTCATATTATTCATTATATGAAATATAATGTCATTACATATTGTGTAATAAAACATTTTGAAAATTATCTAGAAAAACTGTAATTTTATTAAATAAGTATAATGTTCTTTTCACAGATGCACTGGCCAATATATGGGATCATTACGATTGGAAGGCAGTGAAGATGAGCCTAGAACAAGCTGGAAGGGACGCTCAGCGAAAGAAGACCTGAATATATAACATTAATATTTTAAAGTGGACAAATTTTTATTGAATAATAAATAAAATAGTAATAATTGGAAAATATTTTTTTATTTTTTGTTGTTTAATAATTTCAAATTAGTAAATATTTGTCTAAACATTCCTAATAGACTATTGTCAAGATTGTAGATAGAGCCGTGAAATATAATATAATAACATTAACATTTTATACAGCTTTAATTTGTTGTATATTATAATTTATAATTAATAATAGGTATATAAAAAAGGATTACTATTTAATAATTTCAGATATGCCTAAACATTCGAGATAGGTTCTTGTCAAGATTCTTTGTAGACCCATGTAACTTCTTGACAAGATTCTTTGTAGACCCATGTAACTTCTTGTCAAGATTTTTGGTAGACCATGCATGCACCTTCTTGTCAAGATTCTTGGTAGACCCATGTACATCTTGCCAAGAACCATACAAAGATTGTTGCCAAGGTAAAATGGGACCTGTCAAGATCTTGGTACCAAGAATCTTGGCAAGATTGTAACAAGGTTGATCTCTAGTGCATACACATCCATAGATATATCCACAAATCCATACATATAATCCACACATATCCATACATATCTACTGTATTTTAAACATACATATACACATATGGATCTCGATAGTCCGCCAAATAGGCTGTATAATTGAGTATAAAAAATAGAAATATTGCTTTGATATAAGTTTATTATTGTTTCATAAGTGGAAAAATATTGAAGTTTTGATCATTATTACGCGAGTGAACGAGTGTAATAATATCAAAACGAGTATATTTAATTTTTTAACATTTTATTTTCATTATACTGTTTATATTATATATATATATAGCTATAATAAAGAATTAGAAAAAAAATTAATAAAAAATGTTATAGCGATTAATACAAATTTTAAAATTCTAACTGTAATTACGAAAATATATTGATTACAATTTGTTATACTACTATGATTGAATATACTGGTATTTCTTATACTATAATAAAACAATATTATTCTATTCCATTGTATAATATAATGATTTTTTTCTTGAAAATTATGTAATCGATAATTGGAGAATGATCAGGCTGTCGCGCAATAACCATAATCTACGTTTCAGATAAATAATCTACAGTTTTATAATTTTAATGATTTAAAGATTTACAGTTTTGATAGATGTTGAAAAATAGGGTAATATAACAGATATTGCACTTGGATATCTATTACAAAGCCAATAAAATTAGTTATAAAATACTAATTATCTAAAATAGTATCTATGGTTTAATTTAATTAATTTTAAAATAATTCTTTTTTATAAATGCGCTATTTTATTTAAAAATAATTTTTACATTATTTTTGTCGTTTTTACAACGTACCATATTTTATAATTAAAAAATGAACATTTCTCAAATGCCAAAAGTGTCATATGCCTTTCCTGCAGAACTTTTTTTAAAACTGAAATCTTCGGATGGTAAGTCACTTATAATATTTTTATATTGATTGATATCAATCTATACATATTGCATGCAGAATATAATTGAATGAAATTAAAAATAGTTTAAACAAATTAGATACTAAGCAAATTTATATATCAACCTTCTATGTTGCTATAATTTTTTTTAAACTTTTTGATATTTTATTTTTGTGATATTAAATGTTATATCTTTTATAAATTAAGAATTTTAAAATAAAGTGTCTAACCATTTAAAATTATATTTTTACATATCAAATTAAAATTTTTTCTTAATTTAGGAATGCCACTTTTCCAGATTTTGGGTTATAATTTTTAATTAAATGGCTAAATGAATAATTCATTAGGACAGCCAGGTGGAACACCTCAGTTATCACTTGCCAGTAGCTCAGTCCTAGACAACTTAGCTCAGGACAAAACATTATTTATCAAAATTAATGAAAATGTAAACAAAAATTCTTGTCTGATACTAAAGCTACTTGATGAACATATATCAAATTATGCAGGACTTTTTTCTATTATGATTATGGCTCAGATATTGGGCTTTCCAGAGCCTAATTTTATATATAAACAGATAAAAACTATATAAAATCTTGGGCATGTAATTTTCATAGAAAAAACAATTGAAATGTTCCATTGAATATTCTTAAAATTTTTTTTTACAGAATCTTTAATTTTGTTTTTAAAGTGCTTCAGAACTATTTAATTAACATATTAATGTTTTTAAAATTTAATTCTGATTATTTTTTATAAAGTTGCATATTCTTAATTGTTTTTCTTTTATTTATTGTTTTCATAATATTAACATGTTTATACTGTATCAAGGGCTGCAAAGCATATGTGTGATAAAGGAGTTAAAAAATTGGTTCATATGAAATTGACAAAAACTACACAAATGTCCTGAAATTATAAATACTCTTGAAACTTACTGACAATGATTTTTTAACCAAAATTTCAATTTTAACTGACCTACCTAAAGTTGGCCAATATTTTACTGGGGTTAATGGCCCATGGCTCCAACCATTCTTGTAGCTGGTGTGATATACACAAAAAGAAAAGGGATTAATGATAACATTGGGAAATAAAGGAGAAAAAATCTGGAACTGGTATGAAGTTGGCAAAGTTGATGCATCCAAAGCAAAACATTATAAAAGGTTGTCCATGTACCAATTCTTAAGTGTGAACCTTCTTCAAAAGTGATAGACTTGTTACCACCACCTGAACTTCATCTAATGATGGGTACTATTAACAAATTTTTCAATGAGATGTTGGATATTTGGCCAAATGCAAAGAAATGGGCAAAACATTGTTACATTGAACAAGATACAATTCATGGAGGCACATTTAATTGATACTCATGCCATCAGCTACTGTCAAAAATTGATATACTGAGATCGATTTGTCCACTTATAGAAGTTTCTTCTGCCATTTGTAGAAGCTTTTCAGCATTTTGCTTCTGTTGTTTATTGAAAGATATTGATACCATCTGATCAAATTCCAATTGTCTAAACAACATTCAGAGTTTTCTGCCTCTCTACTCAAAGCAGTTGTAAACACATCTAATTGTACTTACCTGTTCATTTTTCAGACATTACTATTAACATTAATATTATATTACTGTACATAGCTAGTAATTACCTATTCACTATTCAAATTAATTGAAATGTCACTATCACTGTATAATATGTAATTTACTCTATGATTACAATGCATTATAATTTAGTAGATTAATAACAAAATATACAGATATTGATTTAATGAAAATTAAACTTTTTGAGATAAAAGTGGATTTTGGGGCCATTATGAAATAGGACTGTCATACAAAAATAGAAATATGCTATATTTTGTTCTTTATAACATGATATTGACATTTAAAATGTATATTTGATAAGTACAGCTGTAATTTATTTCTGTAAGTAATATAATTATGCATTGAAAATCTACTATTCATTAATAAATTGAGACAAAAGTTTATTTTTGAAACCATTTTGAATTATGACATCATACAAAAAAGATAACCATGATTATTTTTTAATTTATGCCATTCTACTCCTGGTATGTTATTTAGTCTAAACTGTTAACAGATTTACTAGGGTCCATATTTCAACAACAACAAAATTCAAACCAACCATACTATCTTATCCTTTGATAAAAAAGGATTAACATTTTGGTGTGCTTAATGTAATTATAGGGTGCTTTGTTCACTTGCAACCTTTTCTTTGTTCCAGTTTTTTCAAAATATCTTGAAATCATCCCTGCTCAGTTGTAACTATACTTTGATTTCCCTTGTAGCCCCATTAATAAGCTACTTGAGTTTAATGATTTTCTTCAGATTTTGTCCATAACCCTTGTCCTTAAAAATACCTTAAAAGAAAAAAATCAGTGGTATCAGATCTAGTGATCTGGATGGCCACTGAATCAGTCCTCGGTGTCTAATTCATGCTCTAGGAAAGTGCTGATCTAAAATATATAGACAGTATGAGCATAATGTCTTTTCTTAAATCACCCTGTTTAAATAAATATGATTGATCCGAGTGTGGGTGCATCTACCACTGAACCAATTGTTTCAAATTTCTTGATAAGGTGCAAAACTGTAGACAATTGTGGAGAACTTACTTAATCAGCTAATCTGGAAGCTTCACTGGCATTATCTGTCCATTAATATATATTTTAATAATGTCAATGTGCTTTTCAACAACAAAATCAACAACAATCTTATTAATTCAAACCCATTGGTTTTCTATAATCAAGGGGATCGGATTTTGAAGTTGGATTAACAAATTGTGGTTTTAAATAATATATTTAGTTAGAAATAAATCTGTTCCTTAAGATAATAGTTGACTTTAAAATGATGAACTGCACATACTTTATTTATAACACCTTTTTTCTTATCTATAATAGTTTATGTATTCTCATTATGTTTTATATCAATGAAATTATTTTTATGACATTTTTTCAGTTTGTTTGGCTATTATTATATTATTTCAAAATTCCTATATTTATTTAAAATATTATTTAAGCAGGGTCATACTATTAACTTTTTATACTAATGTAAATACAGAATATTTTTGATTTGTCAATATTATTTAAAATATGATTTTAAATACTTTTTTAATTACATAATTATAAACTCTCAATAATGGTTTAAATAATAAATTTTGGGGTTTCCACCTCTCATTCTTTCCTTCCTACCCTATGAAATAATCCTTTACAGTTGATTTTACTTTTTACAGTTTAATTTTTAAGTTGAGTTTAATATATATATAGATTTTAATTTAAATTTACACCCAATTCTACAATATCCCCATTTTTAAATACAAATGATTATGAAATAAAATTTTCTAAATATAAGTAATGTCATATTCATAAATTTAGATATGTTGGAAAATCCAAATATGGTATTTTTCAGGTGATAATATATTTACATAAGTGATATTTAATTTTCGTGTAATCCTATGCATGCTTTTGTTTGTTTTTGAATTAACATAATTATGCATTTTTCCTACCAACATTTTTTTAGAAAATCTTTTCTTCTCACCTGTGAGCATTCTGGCGGCATTCTCCATGGTTTTGGCTGGAGCTAAGAATAAATCTTCAATTGAAATAAAAAAGGCTCTTCATCTTGATCCAAAAATATCAGATACTAAGCTACACACTGAAATAGGAAAAAATCTCTGCAAACTTGTGGAAAAAGCAACTCCTCCTCCTCCTCCAGTTGATGATGAATTTGATGATTACCCCCAAGAGGAAGATGTTACAATAAAGGTTGCTAATCGGGCTTTTATTCAAGCGGGTTACCCTCTACTAGATGCCTTTGTGAAGATACTCAAAGATTCTTACAAAGTGGAGATGGGAATGGTAATTAAAGTTTTGCTTTACTTGGTTCCTTATTTAAATAAAATATATTACTTATCACTGGTCAAAGTCTTAACATATCACAGTTTGCCCCACTCACACACACAATTCATAATGTGTTAAGTTTATATGAATAGCAAATTGCTGTTTTTATTTCAAAGATATAATGATTTTTAATGTGTACATTTTTGTGTAATGTAGCAGTAATTAGTTATACAAAATTCTTAGATGAAATTTTTCTTGTCTTGCATTTCCTCCTAGACAATTCTGCTATATAAATATTCTTTACTAAAATTTTATTTTAATTTATTATTATTGTTTATAGCTCGACTTTAACGACACAACTAAGAGTGCTTCTGAGGTGAACAAATGGGTTGCGGAACAGACTAATCAGAAAATCAAGGATATGATGTCAGCTTCAAGTCTGAGTCCAGATACGCGACTTGTTCTCGTCAATGCAATTTATTTCAAAGGTAGTGTATTACCCTCTAGTTTTGATATATAATAGAACAGTTGAAATAGGTCGAAGCATCCCTGTAAAATTATGTCTTCATTTTCAGGTGAGTGGATAAATACATTCACGCCAGAGGCCACCGAACAACAACCTTTCAAATTATCTAATGGAAGTACAGTTCAAGTGCCAATGATGTCCACCGACGGTCATTACGGATATGCGGTCAGCAAGAAGCTCGACTGCACTATGGTTGCACTTGACTTTGTCGGAAATCGTTTCTTTATGGCTGTGATCCTGCCAAACAAGGTCAATGGACTACCTAAACTGGAATCGGAATTGACAACCAAAGATCTTGAAAATTTGCTAAAGAAAGACCATACTTCGAAGGCTATCAACAAATTGTCAATTCCTAAGTTCCGAATTGAGTCTTCACTAGAGCTATCATCAGGAATGCAAAAGCTTGGAGTTAAGAGTGTATTTGACCAAAATGCTGCAGATCTATCTGGTGAGCTGAATAATTAAGTAACTTGACGAACTTTTTTGGTAACTTATTTTTCAATAATGATGGTTGAAACAAGACTAGTTTGTGAATTTCCTTTCTGAAAACACCCATTAGTTGTTTATAGATGTGCACCAGATATATAGTTTCAAAATTAAAAGCAGTGATTAGTTGTCCTTATGATTTATATATTCAAATAATATTAATATTGTTATAACTATTCAAAAACCTATTTGGTAGGATGAAAATCTATTTGAAACCACATCGATAACCAGTTCACCGCAGAGACCTTCCGCTATTTTTTAACAAACAAACCTAAAAAATTAACTGGTCGTCATATTTTTGTATCGATATTCTGTTATTTCGTATATTCATTTTAAAAATATTCAAATATTTAAGTTGGCAAATATTCATTTCACTTATTGTGGTTTCAAGTGTATTTAATATATATATATATATATATATATATATATAGCTAGCAACTTTTAAAAAATGATCTAATTTTATATCATTTGCATTTAAAAGTAATCCATTAACAATTTGATTATTTAAACTCTAAATACATATAATTAGATTATTTAATCAGATAATATTATGCCAGTTTAACCTTTTCTTTACGGTCTGATGGGACACACCACACACACTTTTACGGACGGTATGTTAAATTTCAGATTTTCACATTGACATTGAGTGAACCTTTGGTAGGTTTGAAGGTCTATGAGCACAGATAAGACAGTCAATGAGTATGGGTGCAATCTTGCTCTTTATAGAGAAACCAAAACTATTTATGATGCAATTAAAAATCTTCACCACAAGATTGGAGAATTTTTATTAGTCTTTTATTAATTTTTATTAAACCCCTTTCATCAAAGCTAGTTCATTATATATTAATAACCAATATACAACTCGAAGTATTCAATAACTCCGAGATCGTGGGAATTCGATATTTTTCAAAATGATTGTAACATTATAAACATATATTTACAATTTGTTAAATCATTCTATTGCTATTTTTCTGCTATTTATCTCGTGTGTTTTGGTACCAACACAACTGTTCGTTGTTGCTTCGAAGTAAACTTATAAATGTCCTTTTTTATTCCATGTTTAAAAAATTGTACACCTAAGCCAATTTTAAAATATTGAAAAAGATTACACGACCTGTTGTGTAGGTTTAAGGATTTCATAGTTTTCAGATCATGTTTTACTCATTTATCTTACTATGCTCTGCTCCAGGAATGTCGTCAGCCGAACGATTATTTGTCTCCCAAGCGGTCCACAAAGCCTTTTTGGACGTGAACGAACATGGCTGTGAAGCTGCAGCATCCACTGCCATCTCTATTCAGCCAATGTGTCTTTTTATTGGCGAGATTGACTTTGTAGCCGATCATCCCTTCCTTGTGGCGATAGTAGACAAGGTTACAGGGTCATTGGCCTTCATGGGAAGAGTCACAGACCCCTCTAAGTAGTTCCATCGTCCACTAACTCTGTTATGCTCTTTACTTTCAATTTTGTTTACCTCGATTACATATTTATTTGATTTGATTGTTAATATTCTCTATAGCTTTATTTTTAAAAAGATTATTCAAATTAATTTGTTTTACAAGTAATTTCCTTTATGTTGTTTATTTTATTGGGGATTAAGGAAGTCAAGTATTAGGCTAATCTCAGATGGGGTTGATCGTAAAAATTTTACTGAATATATTACAAGAATGTATCTGTTAATATTGAAATTCTCATTGCTTTTTTCCCGTGAGATTATTGTTTTACTCGCGTATAAATTTTCAGTACACTTATAAATAAAACATTCAAAAATATTTTTAGACAATTACTGCTTATGAAAAAGTTTTTTACATTTACCTAGTGCATATACCTATATAATAGCTATATAATTGCACTTTTCTATCATTATTATACGGAATAGAATATTCCGAGGATTTTAAGCAGAAAAGGTCGTTTTATTTGTGATAATTTTTCATACTTTTAATTTTCTGCGAGCTTTTTAGTTTGCCATTCTTTTCCCTGAATATACACCGGGTTCGTAAGCTGTGTATTATAATGGGTCGATCTACTCTATATTATATATTTATTGTCATCAAAAATTACTACTAATATGGGTGTGATGTTAAACTGGTACCCATATAAAATTGTTAAATAATAAAAGTTTTATTTAATTAATATGTTTATGTATCCCACCTGCATTGCAAATAAATACAAAAAAATCGCAATTACTGAATAAATTTACTTGTAATACATTTTGGTTTAAATGGGTTGGATAGCGCATAGTTTAGAAAAAATATAAAGTGTGCTCCAAGTAAATACTTGATTACCTCATATATAAAACTGACAGCCAAATTCAGGTACATGCTCTTGTTTTTCGTATATATTATAAGAGTTTACATTTTTATTATTATAGTAATTTAGCATAAGTATCAATCGGGCGTGTGACCCTGACTAAATTTAATGTTTCATGTATGCCCACTTTTTATATTTATGATATTATAAACTGTCTTTGCTATTATACATCGTCCGTTAGGCGAATACTGCGTATAAACCCAATTCTTCATAAGCGGAATTCAGTTTAGCGAGTGGTTCCAGGAAATGGAACTTATACTAATCCAGAATTTTCAAGGTTGGTTTTGATTAACGACGATCATGCAATATTCAAAATAAATCGTGAAATAAAAAAAGACAATTACTGTATTGAGTGAAAGACAATTCAATTCTCACTGGATGGAAATGTCGAGTAAGTGAGAAATCATGGTCTGGTTAGGTCTCATCTGCACGACCATAATTGGTATGATCTTTTTTGAGGGTATAAGCGTCACTGCAGAAAGCTATACTTGGATATGCTTGAACCATTTCTGCAGAGACTCCACATCTACAATTAATAAGTCACAGCACGTAGGCTAAGAAGATTTTGGTTTATACAGAATGGAACGCCAGATCCCACTTCGGGATAGCAGTAAGACAATTTTTGGACACGCAATTTCCTGCAAGGTGGATCGGAAGAGGAGGGGGCCTAGAGTGGTCAGCGAGATCACCTAGTGACCTCAATCCTCTTCATTTTAGCATATTTGAGGTTTTGGATTTTTCGGGGATTTTCAGGTCAAGGCCTTATAATTTTAAGGAATTACGAAGAAGAATGGTTGTTAAATGTCGGAAAATTTCTCCTGATATAAAAGTAGCAATATCACAAATCATTTATCGAATACGTTTTCAGGAAGGTGGACATCATATTGAACATTTGAAGTGACAATCTATTCTGTTGTATTAAACACTTGGTTTATAAATCTATTCTAAGTTAATGTTATTATTTATTAATACACCTTTTTGAAATACAGCTATTTTGCTATTGAAAAGTGGGGCGTGATTCATGAAACTATATTCATACTATAAATATATATATTTTCTTGTAAATAATAAACAAAATGTTTTTTACTAAAATTAATATAGGTACACTTGATTAAAATAATAGAATATATCTAATAAATTCAAGTAAAAACAGTTCAAATAAACATTTTTCAAAATAGGGATTCACAAATTAATAATCTAAATACAAATGTTCATGATTCAAATCCAGAAGTCTGGATATCAAATATAGCACAGTATATATCATAATCCAATGGGGAAATAATCTAAATATACATTCCATATATTGATATAACATCAAATTGTTTGAGATAACAATATTAAAATATGACATATTTTGGATTTCAGATCTTACAAAAAACTACTTTCAAATATTATAATGTAACACACAAAATATATGTTGTATTTGAAATTGAACTTGTATTTCAATAATATAAATACTATTAGAAAAAATGTTAATACTACCAAGTAGTAAATAATATTAAGATAATATTTGTTATTTACAATACAAATTATTTATTCAAACAATGTAAACAACAAGGTTCACTGGGAGATCTTACTATTATCCTCAGTAGCAGCCGCACCTATCTTCAACTCATTAAGTGCTGTTTGAGCGTTGGATATGGTGCCAGGTGGCAGGCATTTATCTATCCGCTGAGAACCGATGCGGAAGGCAGGGCAGACCCATTGGCCACAAACACAAGGTTCGCCTGTTTAAAACATCGTATCAAAAGTAAGTCTATTATGAATATAGAAATATGAAGGTTAAGACTCACCAACCCAAGTGAAAGATCCAAGTTTACATTGACATTTTGGACAAGCAAGCTGAAATGATATGAAAAAATTAAAAATTAAACTGAAGGTTTGTCTAGAATTACTTGGTTCTAAATATAATAATCACGGCTAAAACTTGACTGCTTTCCCATAATAATATTCATTATAAATACAACCCGATTGGATCATTATCTAAAAGACAACTTAAATAATCTTCAGTTTTACTTGCAAGATGATCAAATATGTTTATTTACTAATTCTTGATTAACATTAAAATCAAAGATAAAATAATACATTATGACCAAAAAATGTCAATTTTAGAACACCCACAAGTAATAATATAACAAGTGTAAACAAAAGAAACCAAAATATATGTTTTTTGGTGAAATATTATTAAAGCTGATTAAACTTAACTTTTAAAAAATTATCTTATTAACTTAGTACAACAAATTTTCAATTGCATGTGACAACCTACCTTTCCTTCTAAATGGTCAATCTCTATCCTCATCCATTCAAGTGGTTCTACAAAGATCTGACCCCGAGAACAGGTCACGTCTTTGCTGGGTAGGTCATCTTCTCCCTCGAAAGTAGGCCCAACACCCAGTAAAGCCTCATCTCGCAGAACCTCTTCTCCTCCACCACCGTCCGGGTGAGGCAGCAAAGAGGACTCGCGGAAGAGGAGACGTCTAAATGTTCACAGAAGAGGTTAGAACACAAAGCTGCAAAAGTGGCTTTCAATGTGTAATATATTGCCATTGATTTTTCGTTTTATAAATCAAACTATAGAATTAATTCAATCCAAACAAAAGGAGTATTATTGAAGAGAAAGAAGATAAACGGTAATATATCTCTGATCTGTATTGCAGAATTAGTCACGACAGACGGCCGAGTAGCTCAGTTGGTTAGAGCGTCGTGCTAATAACGCGAATGTCGTGGGTTCGAGCCCCATCTTGGCCAACAATTTTTATACAAAAAATGTTGATTTAAAAAATTTATTAAATACATTCATGTAGCCTAAAAAGAATATTTATTTAATTATCTGTAAAAATGGTCCATCAAACCATATTAGGGGTCCATTTACAATCAAATTTATATCATTAAAGAATTGTTAATTACTAAAATATCTAACACAATGAATTAAAATTATACATTGTATATTATAATTACTCTTTAGTTTGTGATGGAGATGCAACCGTTTTATCTATTTTGATTATAATTCGCAGTTGTAGACTTTTCATTCTTTAAACAAGCAACTACCCCCAATTGGTACTCTGGACTTTGTTGGTACGTATCTATAAGGGTCCTTTGTGAAGTAGGGCCTCTTCTTAATAGACCAATATGGGAGTCTTTGCTTTCACAAGTTTTCTATGTCTACTTTGAAATTGGCTGCGTTTGTCTACATATACAGCAGGGGCTTCTGCATTGAAATGTGTCAGCCTGCTGCTCTCAATATTATCATAATTGAATCTATTGATTCTGCTTCGAAAAATAAGTATGGAAGAGATTTCTCATAGAAAACCATTCCGGTAAACATTTAATATTTATACTAAATTCTAAAATTAATCAAAATTGTTGGCCAAGATGGGGCTCGAACCCACGACATTCGCGTTATTAGCACGACGCTCTAACCAACTGAGCTACTCGGCCGTCTGAAGAAAACATTAGTGAAATAATTTCATATAATATGATCAAATTAGAAAACTATGCTAATTGGGTAGTAGGTAGATAATCTTTCGATAGATAATGATTATATAAAGCATACATATATTAAAGGCACGTCAGAAGTTACACACCGACATTTTCTGCACTTAAAGGAACATTCACCCAGCAAGGAGTTCTTAGTGGAGGTTGGATCAGCCGATAATGTTTCTTTTGCCAATGCCAAGTTCAGAGAATCTGGTTAAAAGATTCACAAATAAATAAATAATATAATTCAGTTGAAGGAGAGACATAGGAAAAAGTATATTTTTACAAAATCTATAAGAATAATGTATTTCTTAATTAAATTTATTATTTTCCAAGTACCTAAGCATATTAGAAAAAGATATGGAACATTTATTTATTGGCAAGCTGTTACTGGACATTTACAAAAAATATAAAAAAGTAATTATAATTCATTGCATAATATTTTCATTTGAAAAATGTATTAAACATCAAAGATTTTTTGGAATTAATCAAACCCTTTCTATATATTACTTGATTATCAATACCTCCATGAAAAGCCAGCCGAAAAACAATTTCTATGTACCAATTACCCATCCATTAAAAAGCTGGATGCAAAATATTATTGATCAGTAATACTAATATTATTGATGAAAGTAAAATATAATATTGAATTGTCAAAACACACTTTTAAAAGATGTCGAAAATTGAACTGGTATATTTAACACAAAAATAAACTAACCAGCTTCCTTGCATCGCTGTGCTACGTGGAACAGTCGGTATCGACGGTAAATTGGAAAGGAAGGATCTATCACGCATCCCATTTCTTCAAAGATCTTCAGTTGGTTACGAAAATTTGAATTTGGACTAAAGAGAAAATAAATTTTTAATTGATAAATTGTTTGTATTCAAAAGATATAACGATGTAAACTAACCTATACACATAATTAAAAATGTATGAATTCCCTTAACAGGGAACTAGGAACTTTGAAAATATTTACTTACACAAATAGTTTATACATATTATCAATAATTTTTGAAAAATAAATATTATTGAAAAAAATGTATGGCTTCTTAGAACATGACATTATTATTATTTAATATATCTACTTTTATGAACTCATCAAACTCACGATTCTTAACAAATTAACAATAAATAAAAGATTGCGCAAATCCATCACAAAACGCTGTAATATTATCGAAACTAGCTTAACTAATGAAGAACTGAAGTCCACATTATTTCAACCTGACTCTCTTTGTAGAACATATATAGTAGTATTAATTAAAAAATTGAACTATTCTAATATTTATATTGTACAAAGAAATAAGACAGACGGCCGAGAAGCTCAGTTGGTTAGAGCGTCGTGCTAATAACGCGAATGTCGTGGGTTCAAGCCCCATCTTGGCCAAGAATTTTTGTAGTAACTTAAAATATATTGAAATATTGAAAATATTGAAAAATGTCATGATGAATCAGTACTCAATAAAAAAACTAAAATTAATTGTTACAATAATATAAAAATTAACTGTTATACAAAAAAATAATATCCTTTTTTAATTAATCCTATAATAACAACCTTAAAAATAAAGGCAGGAATATTTTAAAAGTAATGTAGCACCTCACCCCAAAAAATTGCAAGCAAAGGTATTTTGGTGTTTTCTAGTAGTATTGGGTCTTGTGAACAACACATCAAAAGTTTACTAATTTTAAAATACAGAAAGAGTCCAAATGTGACGTCATAAACAAGATTGATTTTAATATCTAAGTCTGGTATGTCATTTTAAATCTGTCTAGTTGAGTAATCAACCAATCACAACATTGCACTTAATAATATGTTTCTCTGTCTCACTGCAGCAGAACGGAACGAATTTTCTAGTCGTTGCATTCATAGTCCTTTATAGTCGTTTATTAAATATTTGTAGTGACGTTTGTTTGCAATATATTTGGTTTAGGCCATATTATTCTTATATTTACCTCTTTAAAGATGAAATATTATTGAATATAGAATACAGTGTGCATTGAATATGTTTACGTAAAATTAATATTTTGTCATTGTATACCTTTTTTTAAATATTTTTATATGTATAGATATTAATGTATGCAGTATACCTTTTTCAGTGCTCAAATACAGATATTTACCAAAAAATATGTTATTTTCAATGATGCAATTCCCTCACAACCTCATAAATAGGCTTACTAGATTATTTGACCCCTAAAACATATACCTAGACACCAAAATTGTCATCCTCTGTCAAATATGAAGCGAGATATAGCCAATATTATGATTTGGCGGCCATCTTGTTTATGACGTCACTTTCTGTATTTTCAAATTTAGTAAACTTTTGATGTGTTGTTCACAAGACCCAATACTACTAGAAAACACCAAAATACCTTTGCTTGCAATTTTTTTGGCGTTAGGCCATATTTTTTCATACATTGACTCTTTGATTTTTAGAATTTGGATAGCAACTTTATAATTTTAGTAGTAAATAGTTTTAGAACATATTTCGAAAGGATAATTCAAAACCAAAGCGTGCAATCACCAGATAATACTCCTTTTGGATCGGATTAATTCTATAGCCTCATTGAGAGATATTTTCTTTTTCCACATTGTGTAGGCAATGACGATAGTAGCACTTCTTGAGACCCCGACAACACTGAAACAGCACCAGAAATCCATTTCAAATATACAATTTATGAAACTAGAAGATAGAACAGTACTTATATATGAGTATGCAAAAAATCAATTCATATACATTTATTTTTCATATCATAAAGACTTTCCAAATAAACAAACAATCATAAAGTATTGATTTGCATGATATTCTTTTGTATCATTACAATTTTGAAATGACTTATTTTAGAATTAAAATTTATTAATCAAAAATGGTAAGTTTTTGTTTTATAATTATAAAGTAACAAACCAGTGAACCAAGACAGCCCCATTTTTCACATGAGCATCCTCAATGAAATCAAAGCAAGCAGCAAAGTGTGACAAGAGGTCCGAATCCATGGCATCCCTGATTTCTATGTACTTGTATTGGAAAGGATCCTTGTGTACTCTGGACAGTGGCACCAAATCCAGGGTAAGAATATGAGTCATGGGAATAGACTTAAGATAATTGGTATCGCGAGCAGCTGTGGCACCACCCAGCCAGAGATTGTTTGAGATTTTAGACATGTCCCGTCTCTCCATTCTAATAACAATATATAATTTATAAATAGACTAAATATACAACAAATTGAAAGATTTTTATCCATATATATGTTTAAATTTCTTTTATATTAATAATTTTTGTTAACTTCCTATTTGTTAGATTTTTAATGTGTCTGTAGAATTGATGTAACAGTATAAATATCATTGTTTATTAATTTTTATAAAAATCTGTCTATGTGAATATTATAGTATATATGTAGTTTACATTTTAATATAAAAATCACCAGAAATTTCACCATATCAAAATTAGAAAAAGAGTTGTTGCTGCAAAAAAATATGGATGAAACTTTTCAACAAACATACATATCATATACATATTATAATCATACATAAACATATACTAATTATATGTCAAAAAAACGAATATATAATGAATGAGTAAATAATAGAATTAATTATTAAGCAATGATAAAATCTAAAAGACTATAAAGTCTTCTCTAATATAGACAATTATACTACAAAAAACTTGTTGGTAGTGCAGGTATACCATATTATTTCTAAAATTAATAATTAAATTACAATTCAATATTTAATGATTCAATATTGATTTAATATAAATTAATAATGATTTAATAATGATTTAATAATGATTCAATATTCAATGATTTACAGCTGAATCCTAAAAAATCTTCCACATCTTTATTGCTGATAATTTCTGAGCTCAAAAACCATTCGAATTAACATAAATTCTAATTAATTTTTTCTCTGAATCAGGCAATAAGTTGGAGCTCATGTTTTAATATCATTTCATAAAGAATACCTTTTAGAATCAGGCAGGCCCCAGGAATTTGATGAGGGCACAAGGTCAGAAAGGCAAAGCTAATAAGGTATTTTTTCTAATTAGTAATAATAAGAACAAATAGATAAGACACAAAGATCTCAAACTAAATACAGTCAGTCCCACTTTATTAATGTCACCCCCATAATTGATAACACAGGTCAAATACCACTAAAACATAAATTGTTATGTTATTAAATAATAATAAAAAAATTATTTAATTCATATAGAAATTAAATCTGAATAAATAGAATTAAATGAAAAAAATATGGGGGTCAGCTGTAATATATGAACAGAAATATGAATATGCTATTTGAATAATTCAAAACGTTTAGGATGATTATTTTACAAGTTGGAGATCCAAGTTTACAATGTTGGAGAACTGCCTATGATTCTTTTTTTGTATTTCACAACCTAGAATGCAGCTAAAGGCCTTCTGAGAGCATATGTTTCCAAAATTATAGTTTTAATTTTTCCAAGTTTTGACACTTTTATGGGGATAACTTGAATTTTCTACATAATCATAACAGTTATTTTTATAATAAGCCTCCCCAAATTTTAAAATCCATTTTAAATAATTTACAAAAAAATTAGTGCCTGAAATAAAGAAAACAGTCTCAATCTTATATAAACAAGCCCCTTCTGTATTTACAATGACCAATCAAAAACAAGAAAATTGAAAAATGCAGTGGTATGCTGGTAGTGTTTTTGTACAGAATTAAATTTATAAAAGTAATAAAGATATATGGTACTGAATAAACTAATACAAATTGGAACGAACCACATTGGCCCAGTAAAAGATGAGTCAATAAAATATCAAGAGACAAAAGCTAAAAAGTTCAGACCCAAGTCACAATTGTGTGGGTTGCAAGAGTAAAAGTCAACTGGGTTAATGATGCCCAGGATAAAAGAAAGGAGGATCTAAAATCCTGACAATAAAACCAATAGGATACTACATATTATAACTAAAATGTAGTATGAAGAATAACAGTAACTTTGGATAATACAAAATATACAAATATAAGTAACACTTTGTAGGATGTGTATAAGAATACTGACAATGAGCATATTTTATGACAATATGGTACCACATATAACAAAAAAATGAATAAACTTTGTTAAACATCTGTGAAAAACATATAGTATGGAATTCATTAATTGGTATAAATTCAACTATGTTTAATCACAAAAATATCAGTATATAATAAGAACTTATGCAGTCAATCTCTGGCATTTGGTGACTAGGTTTTCAAGTTTCTTGTTCATTTGTTTTCACATCACTCGCTGGTGAGCAATTCACACCACTTTCTCAGATTCAATTTGCAACTTAACTTGCTTTGCAAAACTTTCCAAAATTGTAGTGTGCATTCGGTAAGCTGCTATTTTCTTTTACTTTTGGTTTCTTTTCCTCTCTTTCTCCTGTTTGTACAATTGAGCCGAAATTTGCAATATTCTTTACCAGCTGTTGATCCACTTTATCATGCAGGATATTGCCTTTCATGAACAGTTTGGCAAAGGTTGTGTTTCCCAACTTCAGTGCAAATTTGATTGTCTGGAGCGCACTGTATGTAGGAATGTTCCTTTGGGTGAAGCAAACATCAATTATGTCCCCCATTGTATTGAAAGTTAATTCAACCAGCAGTCCATGGAAATAACTAAAACTAATCTGTGCCAATTTTGAAAGTGATGGATGTTGAGTATACACAAAAAACAGACATATATACTCTTGGTAACCAAAAACAAAGCAAAAGGGAAGCATTCATTAATAACAATATATTTAAAACAACAATAAGCTTTGCAAACATATACAAGAAAAACATTGAATAATAACTTATCTACTGTCCAAAAAGGTTTGATAATTTCTAAAAATATATAGAAATTAAAAAATATAGGTTACCCTAAAAAAATAAAGGTTACCCTCCTCCCAATTATTTTTATTGCATATTTGGGCAAGTTTCAGAAATGATCATTTTTGATCTGAAATTTGCGTAAATACGCAAATCCATGTAGGATTCTATTTCCTGTAAATTAGACCTTTTCAAGACCTAAATCAAGATTTTAATATTTCAGACTTTATATAATGATATTCCAATTGAGTGGCAACCCTGTGCTAAAATAACCAGTATACAAAAATTATGGTTGGGAGTTAGGACTGAACAGGATTTCTTTCAATTGTAATGATTGCCAAGATCATGATTAAATGTAGATATCTTTTATATATTTTAACATATAGTATTATAGGAAATGGTATAGAAAAGGTATGGTAATTTTAAACAATGTTAATAAATATTATTTTGCTGTAATATTAGAATGAATGACCTTAGTAATTGATATTTTGTTAAATTGAAAGTAGAAAACCAAATTAATAAACTATTTAACAATGATCTTACAATTGAATGACATGACAATGAATAAATAGTCCATATATATGCTATTTGTACACATTATTATTTTAATATACAGTAGATATTTACCTTGAATTCACTTTTTATCATTATTGTGTGAATATTTTCAATAATACAGCAATTAAAAGATCATTTTAATGTGTTTTGTAATTATACTGATTAATTTAAAAAATAAAATATCTTATGAATTGAATAGAAAATGAAAAGAAATTTTGAGTATACCATATTTGTGCCAACAATACTTTTCTTTACTTATAATACATTAAAAATATGGTTGTCTATCGTTATAAATGAATTAAATAATAATATATACCTATTCGATTATTAATACAAATTTCAAACGTCTAATTTATTTTTGTAATACATTTTATTAATTGTTATTATTAATAGAACAATAATTTTATTAATAAACATTTAAATAATCTTTTTTATCATTAAACTATAAAGGTTTTAGAATGATTACTCGAACTTCTAAAGATATTTTTATGGCAAAATTAGTTCTATTTGAAAAATTATCGTAAATATTTTCTACAAAGTCCCTTTTCGCAACATTTTTTCAATTTTATTTTAAAATTATATTATTTATAATATAATACTTATTAAAACACATCATTGTAGCTTAAAAAACACTTTGTAGCGGTATTTTTTATTAATCAATTACATTTTATGTTTAGTATCACAACAAGTAAATTTAGACTAGATATAAATAAAAAAATAATACATTAGATGTTTTATTAATTTCTCTTTATAGGAAGATATAACTTTTAAAATAATAAATGCAAACATATATGAAAATGAATATAATCAAGAATAAGCTAAGAAAATTGTGATAGACAGGAGATTAAAATTAATTTATAATTCAAAAGGTCATAAGTCAAAAGAATTATATAATTATATTATTGTATATGATTTAATTTAAAATATACAGAGGATTTGTATTATGGTAAACATGCAATTAATGAATTTGTGTATTCATTAAAAACGTTTTAATTTATATTAAAATAAAATATTGCAATATACTATAGTTTTTTGATTTGTATGAATATAAATACCTATAATTAACAGTTAAACACCATACCCTTACAAGATTATCAGTAGAGCAAAAATTAATAAATA
The DNA here is from genome assembly GCA_034780395.1 of Vannuccia rotundouncinata. Classification (NCBI taxonomy): domain Eukaryota; kingdom Metazoa; phylum Platyhelminthes; order Proseriata; family Coelogynoporidae; genus Vannuccia; species Vannuccia rotundouncinata. The sequence continues at coordinate 16,826 of JAUZNC010003230.1, read as the reverse complement.
GTTTTCTTAGACAAAATATGAAAAATAAATTGAATTAATAGTAGTTTGATAGTTAAATTAATAAAATGAATTTTCAGCCAGATACTATTATCATTAATTTGTTATAATAATAGAATATGAGTTATTTATATTTTAAAAAATATGCTGCAATTATTGAATAAATGAAATTATTTTATGAGTTAAATAACATTAAATAAACATGTTAATAAAATTATGATAAAAATGATAATTTCATATAAATCAAGGGCATTACCTACAACATATAATCCATACTACATTTCTATTATTTTTAAAATCTGATATTTTAACATTAACTACAACTAGACATGCGATCTATAATTAAATTGTCGCTGAAGCGTGTTACGCAAAAAACTGAACTAATCAAACTGAAATTATTTGTTAAACATGTATGCCGACTTATTAAATGCATTAATTTTAAATTATAGATCTAGTTTAAGTTTACATATAATGTCTATAATTTTAACATACACTTCTTTTCGAAAGTTAAATTTCCTTAATGTAATTATAATATTAAATCATTGAAAGAAAACTGAGGAATTAAAAATATATATAATGCAACAAGAAATTAACAATCCACAATAGGTACAGATCACATTACATTCAAAGAAGTTACAATTAACAATATTTACAAATTCCGCTAAGAACCAAATGGCATTGTAAACTATAGAAAATATAATTTAAGAAAATCTATTAATTAATAATAAAGTTCGTGTAAAATCAATCAGCAGATAATAACAATTGTTTTGAACAACCAACATTGTAAAAATTATGTACATCGAATATCTAATTTGACAATTAACCAATTATAATGATGATAATCGACATTTTAGATACAAATCTTGTAATCTATTCACACAAATATAAAATAAATGAAGAGAAAAGTGAGAAGGCATTTTCAATGGACGGTAGATTTCAAATTGAAGAAATAGTAAAAGAAACATTTGCATAACAATGAAATCTTTGTGAGATAAAGGCAAGTGTAAATGAATATATAACGGAAAATAAATTAGAGATCGACGGTTTGGCATGTGCACAAAGAATGACGCTATAAAACTAACAAATAAAGAAAATGATACACGAGTTTCATATAATGATATCATTAAGTAGTTCTAATAGAATGAATTAATTTTCACTAATTGAAAGTAATTGTATACACCAGAAATAAAATAAATCGACTATAAACTGAACAATGTATGGATAAATGTCAAATAAAATGAGACAACATAGGCGTTTAAACATTAGTAATCTACTTTATTAATCTAATTGTACTACTCAATACAAATCTGAACAAAAATAAGCACGTAAAGAAGTCATCACAAAGATTTGATCAAATATAAATTTACTTCAAAAAAAATAATGTTTGATTAAAAAAAACGTCGGCAAGTTTTATACACAATTTTTTCAACGGATTATTTAATTAAAGAAAGTGAATTATTTACAATTAATGAGATAGAGACATAGTATACACATTTCTACAATTAAACCTTTTATACAGTATATATTCATCTTCTACAGTTGATCAATGACTACAAAAATTTTGAATAAAGACAATAATTATCATCCAATGGAAAAATAAACAAATTACAAAACAATTAAGAAAATGTGAATATACCTTTTGGGAATACCAATTTAAAGGATTTTAAAAATAAAAATTAGTAAGAAATAGAAAGTATTTATCAAATTATTCAAATAAATTTAAATAATATTAAAAGAAAATCGTCTCTATTTAGAAGTGCAGGTTTCCAAAATTTAAGATTGGCAAATATTTAAGTTTATTATTTTTGCATTATAATTTTGTTACTGCATATGTTCTAGATTGTATAATGATTCTAATCAACACATTCGCAAACTTATTCAACAATAGAGTCCCAATTAAACTCATCAACTATGTCGTCATTAATTGGTGAATTCCCCCTTCGCAGGAGCGGTGGTCCAATATTTGGAACCATTAAGAAGGGGTCGGAAATGTTACCCGGGATAGCACCTGCAACAGGCACAAACGAAGTAGTGTGATTGCCAGGGGATATTGAATCGGCAGGAAATAGACAGGGCATACCGTCCATGTGAGAGTCCTGTTTGTCACTTTTCCCAGGATCGCGAGAAACTGGCAAGTAAAAGATTTAGGGAATACTATTGTAGAAGACGGCTAATTGAAAAACTATTCTAATTTTGATTCGGAACTGCACAATTGAAAAATATAGATACTGAGTTGGAATGAATTAAACTATTTTACTATAAGAAGACCTATAAACCAATTAATTAGAGTTGATTGATTTGATCATCTTACTGAGATCACTGACAGAGGTTACCCTGCTAGGGTCCATGGAGGATGCTGTCGGCACATTGTGATCGATTGGAATGGAGAGATGCTGGAGCCCTGCCTGCAGAAAGAGTTCATTCAGAGAGGTGGCTAGATCAAGTAATTGATCCGGTTTGATAAAGTTTGAGTTGTCCACAGCCCGAACGCTCTCCATTAACCCTAAAACATACAGTTCGAAATAATGAGGGACTAATAAAAGTCTATTTTCAAAATTAAATAATATATATCACATATATTCATTATGAACGTTTGAATTGTAACGTTATTTGATCACTTCTAATACGAAAACTTACATTAAATATTTAATTTTGTCTTTATTAGTTGTTCCCATTTACACATGTTTTTCCTAACGGTGTAACAATCATAATCACGGATTTAGTTAAATTCTCAAAGCCAATAATCAGAAACACACAAGTTTTAAAAATCTAAAACAAAAATAGAATATTGTTGGAGGGCATAATATTTTAATTTATAAATGTAATGGTGTCCATAAATTTTGTGATCATACTGGGTTTTATTTAGATGAAAGAACCCACCAGTAAAATTGCTCAGATCAAAATTGTTCCAGTTGAGCGAGCTAGCAGTCCTGAGGCTCTCTTTTAACGCCGATATATTATAGGAATAGGAGCCAGTCATGTCCTGCACGCAGCTTAGTGGGCAATCTTGCTGGGTTGCTGAGTGTGTACCGGCGCCAGACTCTCTCCCGACCTCGGTCATTGACACGTCCAGAGACAGTTCCTCCCCAGGCGTCTGTGTTTCCATCATGTTGCGCATTGTAGTGTCCACTGTACGGGAAAGAGAGAGAGCTTCATAATTAATTATAAATACCCAAAGGGATTTGACCTTTGAGAAAATTATATATATCTGAATAAAACAAAATGTCTCATAATTATCAAAGAAATCATACAAAACTGGCCAGCACCAATTTAAAGAAAACTAATTTTTCTCTAGGAAACTTTCTATACATTTATAAGTTATATGATAGACAGATAACACAAATAAAGCGTAGAATACCAATATTTTAATTATTGATCACAAAAATCACAATAATATAATGCAGGAGGTCGCACTTAAGCGACTACATATACAATGGAGGTCTATAAATATACTTAACCAAATATTATAGACAATGTATTGTTTAAGAGAGTATCTTATTAGGAGGGGTGGAAAGTTTATTTAATAAATGACATCTTTATTTAGTCTAGCTTGTTATAACTGATGATTTAATTTTATCAAGCTCCAGTGAGCAGGTATGTCTATTAGCCTAATTTGACACATTCGTAAAACTATCATTAATGGAATATCACCTGAAAAATTTAATTTTATCCAGCCCCAGTGAGCAGGTATGTCTAATAGCCTAATCTAATGTATGGACAGCTAAAAATGATAATAGTATTAAAATCTTATATAAAAATAGTAAGAGTCTATAGGACACACTCACAATTTGAATTCTCAAAAATGTTTGTATAGAGACTGCGGAATGATGCACTGAGGTCAAAGTCAGGACAGTCGTCTCCTACATCATGCTGATGTACAACGGCCGCTCCCCTTAATCCTCGACAGTCTTCCGAAAAGTGGGGATGTTGATAACCAGTCTGTTGCTGATGGAGATGATGGTGCTGCTGTTGGTGTTGAGGAGTAACCAGAGAGCTGTGCGGATTTTCAGAAAAGAGGTCCGTCTGTTCAAATACAATTAATATTAGTAGTTGTCCTGACGCTTAAAGTACGAGAAAAAAATACCAAACTAGGTTTTAGGTGACATGTTTTTAACAATGGGTCGATTTTCACATATTAACTTCAATACAATATTCAAGAGGAGCATTACTTTACAATTAATATCTACATAGGTGAGACCTACATGTTCTGGGAGTTGAGGTATGAACTCGGACATCGGAATATTATGATGACCTGGGAAGGCTTCTACGCTGCCCACAGTCTCTGTATACACTCCCACTGGGATGTTGATACTGTGGCCCATCTGGGAGGAGTACGACTGATTCACCGGATTGCTACCGGATGTTGTGTGTGGACTATTGCTGCTCCCTGTGTTGTTATGTAGACTTGACTGGCTTGTATAGGAGGAGTTGAGAATGTAGCCGACAGGACTACCAGCAGTCGAGGAGTCCAATGACTGTTGTTGATGCTGCTGCTGAAGCGATATTGAGCACGGCGAATAGGACTGCTGCGAATAGGAGGGCTGTTGCTGTTGGATTGGTGCAGAGCTTTGAGAAAAGGATGCCTGCTGCTGGATTGGTGCCGAGCTTGGCGAAAAAGAGGGCTGTGATTGGCTGGCTACAGAGCCTGGACCAGACCCTGGGGAATAAGACTGTTGTTGGTCCTAAAAATGATGAAACAAGTTTTATTATAAACCACAATATCTATAAAGGCTAAACTTTATAATTAAATTAACGGTTATGATCAAAAGTCATTGATTTAAAATTTTAAAAGCAAATATATATTAAAAAAAGGTCGTAACACTAACTTTTTGGGACTCTGAATTGTGACTTTTCTTTGATCGTGGGGAACGGACAAGTGGCTGTTCTATTATTTGTCTATCATCTATACACCAATAAGATCCTTTTCCTGGATCATCCTTATTACGGGGTACCTTCAGGAAGGATTTGTTCAAAGAAAGATTGTGACGAATGGAATTCTAAAGAAAAGGCATCATAAATACAAATTACTATTTAATATGCACATGATTAAGAGAATTTTTTTTACGAATAATAGGATTGTTATGATTGAGAGAATTACATCAATTTAAAATATCTTCTACGTTAAAAAATAATATAAAATTAAAAAAAAGAGAATTGTTAGAAATCTATAAATAAAATATATAATATTAGTTTACTTTTAAGTATTACAATAATTAAGATTCATATAAAATTAATGATTAGATAATTCAGATAAGTACATAAAAAGTATAAAAGCAAAATCCATATAACAATAGACAAGATAATTAATTTTTACATGGTAGTTTATGAAGTTAAAAAACTAATGAGTGCTATATCAAGCCCTTATCTTAAGGTCTGAATAAAGGGGCCATTCATAAAGTCGGGCAAAATGACCCTGCCCCCTTGTATGCATTTCAGTGTAGAAATTATAAAAGTAAAATTATGACAGATAAACAATATGAGATATATTACACTACATTTAAATGTTTATATCTCATATTTTTATCTATCATGATTAACATGATAAAGTTACTATATAAAATCAAAACATATCACACAAACGCAAACACCATTACAATATATTATACATTATATAATATACAATACTCCAAATCAAGATAAAATTAAATACATAGCAGCAGAAATAAAATAACTACCAAATATAGGGAGTCATTAAACCAAGCTGAAAAATTTACTCATATTGACAATTTTAAAATCACACCCCAAATTACCATTTATTTAAAATCTAATTAGATAAAGAATTTTAGGACATGTTTTGTAAACTTGAAACTTAAAAAAAATGAAAATAAAACTAACTGACTTGTAATAACTGACAAATTTTAAGAATTTTATCTAATAAAAATATTTAAAAGATGTGGCCATCTATTAATTTTTTTTACTTATTCAGGGATTACAATAACAAACTACAACAATTTGTGGAAAGTCTTTCAAATCATAAAAAAGTATTATATAGAAATTTATTTAAAAAAATTGTATTGAGAAAAACAACAACTCACTTAATACAACACAATTATTATATTAATTTTAACATAAAAATCTGTCGAAGATGTTAATTGTGGTTATTAGATTAATAAGATATACAACAAATTTAGGTCAGAAAGTGGCCATAAAGAAGCCTTTCTTAGCAGAATTTTAAATTAAGGCAATATTATATTGTAAAAAACACATTGTCTAATTCAATGTGTGAGCATTGACACAAACCAATAAATAATTTAATATTAAAACATTCAGTTCAGTTTTACTATTTTATAGTCATTTACTTCAAGGAGGAAATAAAAAAAGGTGTATAACATATCAGAGTCTACTGATACTAAACAGAGAATCACAAGCTGGGTGAGTGATCCTTTTTACTGACATTATTTTATACTTTAATTTTTTGGCCACTAAGGAGAGGGGAGTCTGAACCTTAACAGCCAAAGTCTTTTATGAAACACATAAGTTAGTTTTAAATTATTATTACAATCATTAAGTTACTTTACAAGGTTTTTTAAATCTTTATTTTGAACTTTGGTGAAAATTGTAAAATTTGATGATACAAGGTTAACAGTGAATAAAGCCCATAGTTGGATAGTCAACAACCTCTTAGTTGGATAGCCAAAGTAAATAGTAAGCACATTTTGAGGTTCTTATTTTATTCATAAAAATGTATAATATAGTGTTTGCTAGTGTATAAAAAAATCAAAATCATATCAAAATATACAAGTAAATTACAATATGGTAAAATAAAAAAAATTCTTAGAATAAAATTAGAGTGATTTAAATTATAGTTAAATATTTTATTTAAACTGTTATATTATTTTTATTTACAATACTTGAAGCAGAAAAAATCAATATGATATTTGTATACAATATATGAAGGAAAACAATAGTTGCAACAATTTCTTGTAAAGGAAAGGTGGAAAAAATATAAGACAATCAGAGTAAATTTCATAGCCAAAAATAACATTTTTCATCTGAGTGAATTAGGGTTTTACCTAGAATGAAATCCCAATAAGCCATATTTGATATCATAAGAAGCATAAATTTATGGAAAATAACATATTGAGTATCTCAAACTGAGGTCTTTGGACAAAAAAGTTGGGAATGGGAAGAGCAGTTAAAAAAATCATCTGAAGTCAAAATTTTGGGGGGCCATATTCCAATACAGAATAAAAATATTTTTTTTTGCAATAAATTACTGAAGATTCACATACCTGATTATAACAGTACTTTTATGAAATATATTCTAAGCAAAAAAACTATAAATCAAAAATAAATACTTTGTAGTGAATTATAGATTCATACAAAATAATATTCTTCATTTGACCATTATTGAGGCTAATTCACCCAGACTATATGTGCAAAGATCACTTGACAAATGTCAATGCATAAAAAAATGAGATATTTTATGCAGATCAACACAGGCAATTCTACCAAGAAATCCTATATTAAAAATGAAAACCTGACTCTTATATGATTTATAAAATGGAAATTATAGCATATGATCACCCTGTCAGTAAAAGGTTAAACATGTTTTATGGATTTGTACAATCTTTGGATATTGCATTTAACAGATCATTACAATAATAAAAATATATTAGATAAATCATTATATTCATTAAATATTTTAGAAAACATTAGAAAGTTATACCTAATATTAAAAGGTTAGTGGTAACCCTAACCTAATACTAATACACATTATAATATATTTTATGAAGCCATAAATTAAATAAATTACAATTTTCATATACAAGTATATTAATATACCTACATACATTAATAATTAAAATATTACCAAATGACTTACATATAATGGCTTAAAATGGGTGCACTATTAATGAATCTATTAAATGTTCTGTGTAATTGTGAGACAGGGTTCATAGTATTTTAGAAATTATTTCCCCTGATATTTCCCTAACAAAATGTGGCTGCCTTATGATTGCAAGCAACCTATAAATTGTATGAAGCATGATCATTTTTTGAACACATATATTTATAAAAGAATGTATATTTACTTAATTTGATGTAAAATACTATTTGAAATGTTCCCTGACACTTTTCTATTTCCCTGATGGCTATGAACCATGACAGCTCTTAAAAATGTTGGCAATGCATAAAATGTACAAAAACATTATCTGAAATATAATACTATAGGAAAAATATTTTACATTTCGGAACAGTAAGCTACTCGTAGTGCGTGGTTGTATTCTGCTGCACTCATGTTGGTTCAACGTATTTCCCTCACTAAACTTTTTGGACTTTACCTACATATTTTATAACTATTTTATTGACTACGAAATGCAGATTTGGCCAATCTATTCTATTTTCTCATTGGACTTATACTTCACAAAATATCATAGTTTTTGTCAACATTGTTTGTATTTTTATACCAAGGATAAACTCACTATACATTACAATTGCTACACACCTAACAAAGCGATAGTGATATTTGATTGATAACTTCTTATTCTGTTCACTGTTATCGCAAAATAATGTGCAATAAAATACAATACACCCGTAGCAAACTAATCCAACTCCAATCACACAGTGCATCGTATAGACTACAGAGAAATACGCAAAGACAATGTTGGCTATTACGTATAAACTACAGTGCATCTATTTCTATAAATAACTCTAACCTATCGGAAATATCATTACCCACTGCGGAAATCCAAGTCAAGGAATACCCTACCAATGCTCCTTCTGAGAATCATTCGGTGATGGACATTGTTTCTTACATAGTGTGAAATCATGTCTACAAAACTGTGGATATTCCTTTAGCTTTGATGACCTTCTTATTCTCCTCAATGCTGAATTCTTCAACAAACTCTATATATACTCTCAGTTCTGTCCAGGCGAGGACCTACCAGCACAATGCAAGCTCTACACTAGAAATAACATATACAATACATCATTTGGTGATCTCATGCAATAGTCTTGAAGAGTTCAGGGAGATCATACCAGAGCATCAACATCAAAATAATCAACCAATATCAGTCATACTAAGAAGCGAAAATTGTGATGCTGTTATATCTAAAGTAAATATTCATAATAACACATTGAATGACGTACTCATGTCAGCCGCGTCCCAATTCTCTACTCGTAACTCCAACTCGCAATGCCAACAACAATCAATCAAAACTCTATTGTCTTCCAATCATCGAAAACAACGCCATCAAAGCAGATCAGGCTAGCATTGTCGACTCTTCAAAACAGAAAAACCAAGTCCAACAGCTATTATTTAGAATGCTGAAGGTCTCCTTTCTCAAGATGGGAGCAAAATTGCGGAACTCTCAATCATGGTAAATGAAAATAATCCAAAATGGATGCTTCGCATGGACCATCTGTGGCATCAATTTCTAGTTACAATGCTCACAGGCAAGACCGAGACCCATCAAAGAGTAAGAAGAAAAGCAGGGGTGGATTAATTGTGTACGTAAAACATAGTTTGTTGATAAAAAAAGTGCATAGACATGCTGGCTACGATTTTGAACTTGTTGCAATTGATGTTGGTGAAGAAAGGTGGATTTTCCAATGGTATCACTGATACTAATGGACATGCTCGAAAAACTCAGTATTGAATGCAAGAACACGTAAATATTGGGCGATCTGAGATTATAATATAAATATGAGATTACAACATCCAAAGCCACATAAGTTTTTGTCTCCTTTACACTCTCTTGACCTTAAAAACAGGGTGAAATTCATTACTCAACCAAAAAAAGGCAATGCAAAAGAAGGATCAACTCTTGATACTCTGTGGACAAATGTTAGGCACACTACAACAAAGCCCATCTTTCGCAATGTAAGTGACCACTATGCAGTTGCTGTTTATGTTAATTCCAATCTTAAAGAAACTAAGCTGGAGAAATTATGCAACAGACGTACTTGGCAGCATTCTAACAATGACACAATCATAGCTCACCATTATAGTTCCAACCTGCAAACAGAACCAGATGCATGTCTCCAAGAAGTCCTAAATCATTGGAATACTGCATGGGAGGTTGCAGGAAGTTGCTCCCCTAATGCGTTCTAAGATCAGTCACAAAAACTCTAAACAAAAATCATGGATTACATGGACTATTGTGGCTCCCTCATTGTGAAAAGATATTAAATAGAGTGTTTGGCATAATAAAATCACTCCGCCTAGTTGCAAAATATCTTCCTCTGTGCAATAATGTACTACTTGCAAAATCATTGCTACCCCCCATCTCATGTACTGTCAAACAATATTATACAACTCCTCACAAGAAGCAAAGGCCCTACTAGATCAGGGGTATAAAGCTGTGGCAAGGACAGAAGTATATGCGCAATGACACAGCTGGGTTAGCCAACACCCGAGGCTCTTCGGAAAAAAGCCCAAAAGAATCTTGTCGACAAAGTCTGTGAGACTGGCTATCCTGAGGTTCTGCGTCCCATGCTACCGTCAACCACAAGAGCAGAAAATGCACATAAAAGTAGACTGACAAGAAGCATCACAAGAGGCAACATCGCAACTCAACGATGTAGGACAGCATTTGGTAAAAAATCCTTCTGATACTGGGCCCCACGGTTTTGAACAGTTCATGAACAGTTTTAACAGTTTTAACACACTAACATTTAATTTATCTTTAACATTTTATATATTAACATTTTGAAAATTCTGTAACACTTTTTATGTAATGTTTTTGTTTTTCTAATGACTTTAAAAATGATATCTGTAACAATATTTTCCTACACTGCACACTTGTGCAAGCAGTGGAATAAACTATAACTAACTAACTAACTAACTAAAATTGTTAATTGATTATATATAGGTACCATTCTGTATAATGTGACTAATGTTTTATGCATAGAATAGTCATTTAAGCTAAAAAATAAACAATTTATTTAATATGCTTACATATATACTAAATTCCTGGTGCCTAGTTGGGAATTATTACACAGTGAAACAATTTAAAGTATATTTAAAAAAATTTAAAGAAAGTAATAAAGCATACTTATAAATGAATTTTTGTGAACCAAAAAATTTTAACAATTTTTTGCAGATATAGTCAATACAGACACCTCTTCTTCTGAATTTGAGTGCAGTAGTATGCATATGATTAATTGTGTAATAAATGTTTTCATAAATAAACTAGATTTATAGATAAATCTGGAGATAATTTAAATGTAAAAAAGCTAAGAGAGATTAACAGGAATGTTTATTATAAGAGGTAGTTTATATATTATATAATACATGAGGGATTGGTGGGTGGTTTCAAATTGTTATTAAGGATCAAATGGGTGAGGTGGTGGTTTTGACTAAGTACAATACTATTGTTGTTACTGTTAGATAAAAAATTAAAACAAATATTATACATTTGATTAATTATAATAATAAAATCATAATTTATGAATTAAATTGGATTCAAAAACAGTAATAACAAATTGATGAAAAGAATTATTATTACTGTAATTATAAGAAAAAAAATTATTAGATGGTAAAAATCTTAATAATTACATTACATAATTTTTTTATTGTTATTTCACATTATAAGGTGTTATGCTAAAATTAATAATTATATTATATGTAAATGACCTCACCATAGTACTTATAAATTAACATATAATTTGTGGATTAAGATTAGTTATTTTTAAGTATTTCAATTATATTCAGATTTATATGAACAGTCAAAACAGATTTTTTTAAACTGAGCTTAATAATAAATAAAATAAAAATTTATTAGACTATTTTAAGTATTATGAAATTTAATCTCATATATTTGAGAAATTTGAGAGATATTAACTATTAAATATTTTCTTCTATATAATTGACAATTATTTTAATAAAATAGAATTTATATTTATTTAACTTAACAAATCATGCAGGTTGAAATATGAAAAAGTAGTATTACTGCTTTAATAAATAAAAAATATGAAAAAATATTCCTTACTTTCCAACCAGTTGCTGCATCTTTATAATATGGAAAATTATCCGAAATCCATTTATAAATATCGTTTAATGTGATACGTTTATTCTCAGTGCTTTCAATAGCAAACGTTATCAGGTTAGCATAGCTATATGGAGGTTTTCCATCTCGTCCTACATCTGATCTTGAGGAATCTGGTTCACCTGGAACCATGAAACTGTTTTGCATGCTTAAACTATTTCCAAGAGATGAGTTTGGCGGCGGCTTTGATTTTGTAATGCTACCAACAGTTAGTTCTCGCAGCCAATCCATAGCAGTCAGACTGCTATTTAGATTCGCCATCTTAAAAGTTACAGACGCTAAATGCCAGGATACCTTTGATAATTTAAACAAAAAATTTATAATACCATCGTTGTTTTCTATTTAAACCATAATATAATGTTTACAAAACATTTTTAACATTTGTGTACAGTTGCAATTATTATTATTTATATATTTGTTTTATATAAAAAAATTATAATTATAATGGTAAAATAAAATAAAATTGTTTAATCCGTATTTTTATTGAAAAATTGGAATTATTGATTGGAACCATATTCAATTTATTAAAGAACAATTATTGAACGGTCACATAGAACGTCACGTGTAAAATAAATAGATTTTTTCAATTTTTGTAAATCTATACATATTCTAGATGTTTAAAAAAGAATGAAATTGTGACGCTAAACAAATGGTGTTAAATTGACGTTGCTCGATTATAGTTTAATTCACCGCTATTTCCCCAACCTTCCAACAAACAATTCTATGTAGTAGCTACATAGCAAAGGTAGCAGTCGGTAAATTGTGTAGCTTGTTTTTGCTACATTTGCAGCGTGAGCAGCCACTAAGCGCAGATAATCGATAGTTTATAGTATTTTTGTATCTTTTGAACTGTAATTGATAAGATAGTAAAAGTTTCATTTATTCTTTCCACAAATTAAGCAATAAAAAATTAATTCTTCTGAGGAGACAATATATATATATTATTTTATCTTTAAAAATTGTTATTTTCTAATGTATTCATAATCTAGCTCCGCAGTGAGATATAAATCTTCGTTTATGATTGAATAGAATACATAAATTATTATAATGACAGAGTTAAGCAGTAATATGGTGTCGTACATAAAATTATTAATTATACTTTTCCCTAAAGATAAAATAAATAAATAAAATATTTATTACTCATTTATTTGTGAATATAAATATTCGTAAATTTTGTGTATAAAGGGTACACCAGAAAATCATCCTAAAGATATCCTACAGGTCCCCAATAAACCTAAGGTAGTCCGTTGGACGTCAGCTATTTGAGTCATAATAAATCCGCAAGGGATCCGCGACTTTATAAAATCCGGTCGAAGTCCTACGAACTACTCCCTTTACAGAAGTCTTTTGGAAGTCCTCGAAACTACTTTTTATATATGTACTCTTTTAACAAAAATAGTAACCGAAATATTTGCAAATATTTTTTTCCGTTAAGAAAAATTGTCCCTAACTTTATATTATAATTAATGGTCCTATATCTAATGAGAATTAGTTAAATTCTCATTAATAATATTATCTATTAAGAATTTTAATTAAACTAATTATTTAGGATGTACTTTTAATAAAATTTAATTAGATAAATTATTTAACGAGAGCTTTAATTTGAGCTTTAATTACAATTTTGTTTTTGTAATTTATTTAGAAAGTAATTATTATAAATATCTTGTCTAATTAATTAAATCTATTTATTAAAGGATTAAAGATCTTCTTAAGATGTAGTTCGATATCACTATCAAAAGCAAGGGGAGCCATCTGATATATTATAGAATAACAGAATGAAATAATATCTAAGTGTAGTATTATAATAAAGATGATTTAGAAAGTCAAATAAAACATAGATGATTAATTTTGTTGTTTATAAATGAATTTATAAATAACTAATCTCGGCTGACCGCAACTCGCCTTATACCGCAGGAGATAATTATGTGGAAAGCCACAATACAAAAGTAGTAATTCGGAAGCAGCTAGGTTTCATAAGTAGCAATTCGGTATCAGCTAGGTTTCATAAGTAGCAATTCGGTATCAATTAGGTTTCATAAGTAGCAATTCGGTGGCAGCTAGGTTTCATAAGTAGCAATTCGGTAGCATCTAGGTTTCATAAGTAGTATTTGAGTAGCAGCTCCATTTCATACGTAACATTTTGGTAGCAGCAAGGTTTCATAAGTAGCAATTCGTTAGCAGCTAAATTTCAAAAGTAGTATTTGAGTAGCAGCTCCATTTAATACGTAGCATTTTGGTAGCAGCTAGGTTTCATAAGTAGCAATTCGGTAGCAGCTAGGTTTCATAAGTAGCAATTCGGAAGCAGCTAGGTTTCATAAGTAGTATTTGAGTAGCAGCTCCATTTCATAAGTAGCATTTTGGTAGCAGCTATGTTTCATCTAGGTTTCATAAGTAGCATTCAATATGGATCTGCGTAGCAGCTACCTGATTTTTCTATGTTTCAGCTACGTAGCCCAGTGGGCCATCGCTACCTTGCAGCTACGTTGTTTCTCCACATGGCTGCTACGTAGCAGCTACGTAAATTGTTTGATGAGTTATCCTAACAACCTGAATAGGGTGCTTGAAAAGGGTGTTTTGAGCAAAAAAAAGTTCTTTAAAAGATCAACCAAGTATACCTATATATTAGGGTATATATAGAAATGGTGGCATATTATCTACCTTTTAAAGGTTGGTAGAAATGGATACTTATACACTGGGCGCTTAAAAATTCCTCCTATTTATAGCTGCCCACAAATGAAAAAACACTTTAAATATAACAATAAAACCCACTTTAATAATCAAAATGAATATATATTTGCCAGCAGACTGAACGAAAAAAAACAGAAAACTACTACGGCGTTGGACACATGCAGCGATGGCCGTCCCGGTCCACATATTTTGTGCCCTCCTGCCGGATACAAGGGAAGCGCTCATCGAATTTCTGAAAGACATACGGTTGAATATTGCTAAAAAATCTAAAAAAAATAAATGGATTGAATACAAGATAAAGAAATAAGATTTAATTATATTAGTCTTTTTATTCAACTTCATAAAATTTTAATTTACTTAATAAAGACGTTATTAATCATATCTAATAAGTTTTTTTTAATTGGGAACACAATTATTAATTTCCGAACTCCTCTTTGTGGACGCAGTACAACGACAATCTCTCCTAGAAATTGAAGGGCAACGAGTAATAGAAAACAATAACAAGAAATGAAATATTTAATATTTACTTAAAATTTACTTTCAGAAAATATTAAATCAACTTATCGGAAATGCAAAAATAATAAAGTCTGGGTAGCCACAGAAAGGTGTCAATAACTTTTAGTCATTAAATTTAGCACTATAATTATTCAGCTAAATTCCATAACTAGCCAGAAACCTCGACTTACATTTCAAAGAGAGATCTAAAGTGAACCACCAAAGATATCAACAGGGACTACTACTATAACTTAAAGTATTCCCTGGATATCAATCAATAAATATCGAATTTTAACAAATTTTATTACAAAAATTCTGAACTAACGAAAATACTTATCTTATGCAATAAATCAGCACATTTACACCATTGAGTGATTTCTGAACATTTCCACTCTTTTAATCTACCCTATCTGTTAGATTATAGTAATTTTCCTATCTGTTGATAAAACAGATATAGGTCTCAGATATGCTTCCTTTATGAGATATTCATTAAAAATATAATTTTTTGACGTTTCTTTTTTTAAAGAAATATCTATGACGTCATACATGGAAATTTTTTCAAAAAATAATTATGTATTTAGATACTTAATATTCATGTTTCTATTTATTGGTAATATATTATATTCATCCAAAATTCATCATAAACAAATTATTTGCGATTAAAATTTTTGTTTCATAGGTAAAGAATTTACGTTATATATATATATATATGACTCTTTTGAATTTGGTCCATTTTCACAATGTTCCAGTGATCATATTTTGTAAACAATTTTAGGGAGTACTCATATTCATGGATGAAGAAATGAAGAATAAAAAAGAAACTAGCTTATTAACAATTTAGACATGGTTGACTCAGGTAGTATAAAAAGCTAGACTGCAGTTACTAATGACTTAAGATTAGATAATTATAATATAGCCATCTATAATTACATAGCTGACGTATACTTATATTAGAATTAATAATCAATCGAAATGCAGTTTTAAAACTATAATTAAACGGTGATTTTTCAAATTTATAATGAAAATTAATGAAAAACAAGATGCTAAATATAATTTTCATTATAACAGAGAATTATTACGGAAAACCAAAAAGTTTATAAAACCAATTAACTCAGAAAATGAAGCTTCTACTCAGGCCCGCCGCAACAAGAGGAACGGGGGCGGCCCCCGGGCCGGTATGTATACATTAATTAAAATATTGGTGTCCATGAGGCTTATAATAATCGTTTATTAATCGTATGGGGTGTGCATTATGGAACTTCATTGAGCTTCCGAGTTTATTTGGTCTGCTTGTTTCAAAAATAATTTTCCGGCACACTGATAATCTTAACTGTTCTCTCCATATTGATCGGCAACTGAAGGACAATTACAGCTGTCACAGAATAGCAGGTTGTCATTATACTCTTAAGAAACTCGATAAGAAATTACATTCGACCTTTTCTGAGTTAAAGTCAATAAAATACCTACTGAAAATGGGACTGAAGGACTTATATAACTTCGAAATCGTACCGGTACGAATATGTCAAGACGCACACTACAGGTTATAGCTTTATTTTTAAGCGTTGGAGTTGATGCAGTGGAGTGTATATCATATAGTCGAATGATCATATGATCGAATGTTCATATGGTCGAAAAGGAAAATTGTTCATATGATCG